>BLKM01003593.1:981719-1049754 GCA_013340265.1 Coptotermes formosanus | reverse complement strand
GGGTCATCTTCAGGGAGAACGATTTTGTTATCGTTACACTCAGGTTGCACTTTATACTTGAATGAGAATGTGCTGTTGACTGTGTACTGCAGGCGTGAACTCTCTGCGGTCCCGGCCTGCACTGCAGTGCAAGCCGGGACCGCAGAGAGTTCACGCCTCCCAAAACAACGCAGTACACAGTCAACAGCACATTCTCACGCAAATATAAAGTGCAACCTTAGTGTAACGATAACAAAAAAGTTCTCCCTGAAGATGACCCAGCAGGGTCGAAACATGTAGGAGTGTGTTACGATTGATGATAAAACTCTCTTTGTGCATTTGTTGGTGATTAGTGTTTTTGTATGACTGCTACTGTCAGACTCGCTACTTAAGACGATATCATCATGAGCCCCGGGGAGGGGGAGGGGCTGGACGCCAAGATGGACGGACTCACTGACTCTCAGTTGCCGAGTAAACTGGACTTGGGCAGTTTAACTTACAAAGAAACCTAAACATTTCCTTGATTGCTTGATATTTTCAGTACAGCTTTACTTCAACAAATACTAAGGATAGATGATATTCGCTGGTATTTATCTACACCCCCTTAGAAATAAAACTCTATGGACGTGTCTCAACATGTAGCTTGAAGGTAATTGCTGCTGAGAAATTATGGAAGAACTGCTATCCTGTGTATTACATAATAACTCATTTGTGAGGTAAAACATATATCGTTGAAACGGAAGGTTAGACAACCTTATACCTGAGAACTACTGTAGAATTTGTTCTGTAGGGTGGTATATACATCACGTCTGTTATAAGCCGAAGTATATACTTCCACTGGCTTCAAAATATCCGTAAGACCCTTGTTTCACAGGGGGGAGTACAGAGAGAACTGCCGGCACTTCACCACCACCACGCCCGAAACAAAACACTGCATACCCTTCGTTCCACACCTCACTTGAATGCAGAATGATGAGCAGCCTATGAATAGTCCATAACCGAGCATAATTCTCACACTTCGTAGCAAGTCTGGGAAGCTACATGATTCCTTCTCTGCAGTGAATTAACCTGATATTATTTACAGTCTACTGATTTACGTTTGTGTTTGTCCGGTTACCTCTTCTAATAAAATGTGTATCTGAAGAAAAAAACATAGTTTTGGAATCAAGATTTCTGGGATGTAACATTGTGTCTTTAGGCGAGTAGTTACCCAATATTTCGAAGGATTTGAGTGTTTTCATCTTCAGGGCCAAGCAATCCGATAAATTTTGGACTGCTTGACCATTATCATGACCTGATAACAGAATTTAGCCAGCTTTCGAAATGTCACGCGGGTCCAGGGTACCTAACATAATGAGCAATGTTAAACGTAATACGAGTATTCTTGTAATTGAATCACTGCCACAGAACGTCAGGTAATTATTAGCGATTGCTGTACTGTCGCAATTAGAGGACAGTCCGATCGCAATTTTATGGTAATGCCCAAAGAACTGGGGGCACGCGGCGTCGCAGTTGGTTGAGGTACTGCGCTACAAACCAGAAGGTCGCGGGTTCGATTCCCGATGGTGTCATTGGAATTTTTCATTGGCATAATCCTTTCGGTAGCACTATGGCCCCGGGGTCGACTCAGCCTCTAACGGAAATGAGTACCAGGAGTATTTCCTGGGTGGTAAAAGCAGCCGGTGCGTAGGGCTGACAACCTTACCACCTTCAAGTGCCTATTGTCTAGAAAGCTGGGAGCCTCAACCTCCTGGAACCCTAAGGGCTTGTCCAGGCCTGTAATGGGATTGCTTTACCTTTTTGGCCCAAAGCACTGAGATCTGTCGCACCACTTAAACTGGACCGTAGGTTCTACTAGAAAAGTGTCAGGTTAGTTGGTTACAAGCAGTTGTAAAGCGCAGATCCTTTTGCGTTACCCGCCCGTCCCAAACAACTTTTTGACAGAACACTCATACTATACCATGCCATTATTTAACATGGGAACCCACAGAGCTATCCGTTGTCAAACACGTAAAATAGTATACAATAGGTGGAAGTGAATGTCGGAAAAAGCATTAGATAGAGTAAAAATGATGTAAACAGAAATCACAAAACTCCATATTTTTAGAAAGGCAGATGAGTCTCCTGCAGTTTTTCCGCTCCCTGCGTCCGCCCGCGCTATGATCCCGCTCTTCTCGTACGCCACCCTGTAAGGAAGCCACCCGCGCACACAGGTGCCATCAGCTTGCGATCGGTCCTGCATGGGTTTGTATCGTGTGGTTATCACAGGCCGGGGCAAACCTAGCGCATACGGCGGGCTGTAGTCCACGGTCTGTTGTAATACGGATGGGTTCTTTAATTATGATTTTCATTAAAAGCATAACGTTTAAATTGAATATCTCTCGCTCTGCATCTCGTGCAATGGAAGAGAAAGTTACAGAGGATTAAGCTACTTTAATGCCGAAAGCAACAATGTTGACGTACGAAATGCGTCTTAGAAATTTAACTTACTGGGTCAACAAATTTTATTAAGCCCCATAAAGTTGTATATAATTTGGGTTGTTTAAACGAAACAGGAAAGTATATCATAAACAAAATTAGGCTGTATATGATATTTTGTTTCTATGAAATGGAGTTTAACGGATAAGCGACAGAGATAAAATGTGCTAACAATTTTAAGTTTCACAAGACATTTACATTTTTTGAGTAATTCAAAGTACATTTTCCTTGAATTACGTGAGCCTGGAAAAAATCCAGAAATTTTTCTTTATGTTATTCCAGACAATCGCCATGTTAAAACGTAATAATTCAGAACAAACAACAAACTTGTTGCGAGGCGTTGTTTAAATATTCCGAAAGAATTTCGTAACCATTGATGGACTATATTTAGGTTGTTCAAAGGCTTTTACGAAACGGCCAATCATCAAGCAGTTTTTTAAATAAGAAAATAGATATTTTTTGCAACCTGCACGAGAATCTTTGTGTACTTTACCCTGATACTGAAACTTTAGAGAAAGAGACCACTTGGAAACACAAGAGTAAATGGAAGAGTAGTCCTAATGTTGATACGGGTCTGAAAGGAACAGCATGGGAGAGGGGGGACTCGATTCACTTGGCTCAGAATAGAGACGGTCGGCGGGCTGTTGTGAACACGGTCACGAAACCTCGGATTTCGTAAACATCAAGCGAGACTGTGCTCCATGGATTCAGCGACTTATTCAGGTACTTATATGAGGAAATTATCTAATTTAGTAAAGTAAATTATTGCCTGGTGCAGCTGTTTAATTGAGTATAAATTCATAGCAACTAATGCACTGTTATTATTCAATACATTCTTATATTACAATACTTTTTTCCAACACGTTTCGATCACTATTTGGATCATCCTCTGGGACATGTTTAAAAGCTCGAATGGCACGTACAGAATGACAATATTTTGTTATAAAATGTGTATAAAAACAGTTGGTTTGTATCGAGTTCACTCGTACAGCTTTGCTTTTTATTGTGTTTTAGCAGTCGGATATTTTTGTGTGGACGGTAGGCACAGTACTCTGTTTAAATTTACTATGAAAATAGGTAGGCAGTTTTACCATAGTTATGTCTAACAGACACAAATTAAATGCCTCACTCGTGACCACAAAGCCAGGTTGAACATTCGTCAAGAAACTGGGTAGGGTTACCATGTGTAATAACTTACAGGAGCCGCTGTATTCTCTGTGATTTTGATATTTGACTGTTGCGTTAATATCTTAAATTGAGGCATGCATGTTAGTTCTGGGTTAATATGTAAGTAAACCGCAAGTCAAGTGCAGTTCTCTCAGTTTCTGTTCTGTTCCTTGTCACCAAACATAAAGGTTTAAAGAAATGGAGAACTGTGATACAGATAAGGTTCTAGTGCTTAATCAGCAGCAGCAGCATCGAAATTTGTTACGAATAATTGATTGCACAGGCGGCAAGTCAATGGAACATAATAGCATAGCGCAATATACTTTAACACTATTTGATGAAGTTTCACATTACGGTCTTCTGGCTTATGACAGGGCACTTCAACCACGAAGATGGAAGCAGTGCCATCCTTGGACTATGTTGCACAAACCTGCTAGACTAAAACAAGTGGCGACTACGCAGAAGTCCACAACAGGTACAGGATTTATTATATTGATCTCACACGTGTCCGCTGCGAAAAGAAGTGCACTGAAATCTGGCTATAACGGAACAGCAATGGACAGGAAATTTTTTCCTTTGCATGCAGGTTCCGTCTCATGCAGGTACTTAAAGTCTGGATGCTCGGGAATCCACATCCTCCGAACTGTAAAAATATTCCGCTAAAGACAGTTTTCCTTTAAGTTCGGGGGCCGTTTAAAAGAGGTTTATCTGTATCACATATTTCTGAACGTCTAACGTGGCACAAAAGATACTGATGAAACTGTTTGAAGATATTTTCTTCTACCACTGTACCTAAAAAACTAGCACGACGTTCCATTTCCCCCCTCTCCTTCAACATCCGCCTTCGGTATTCAGCAGTTATTACGTAAGTTGCAGTGACGTACGTACGTCGAGAATCTGACATTCACAAACTGTTGCAAACTTCTCTCAAAACGAAGAAACTAGATGCAGTAAAAAGCGCAACCCCCATACACCAATAGAGCATTTTGAATGTCTAGACTCCAGATGCAGTTTCAAAGCACTTTAGTTGTGGTATAATGAAATCAGGCCGATCCCAGTGGCAGTGCGGTCTAAGACACAAGTCTGCGGCCGCTCGCTTGCTGGGATTGTGGGCTCGAATCCCACCGCGGGCATGGATGTTTGTGTTGTATTTGTCGTGTAAGGAAAATAATATGGAACAAAAGTGACATGAAGAAGGAGGGAGGAATTCAAAGGTACAAACTGGATCAAATGAACAAACAGGACGGAAAAAATTCCCGCCGGCGCCATGGATGTCTGTCTCTTGTAGGTGTTGTGTGTTGTGAGGTAGATGTCTCTGCGTCGGGCTGATCACTCGCCCAGAGAAGTCCTACCGATTGTGGTGTGTCTAAATGAGTGTGATCGTGAAGCCTCGATAATGAGGAGGCCCTGGCCCACTAGGGGCTGTTGCGCCACTGGAAAATAAATAAATCAGATTTTTTCCCCCAGACTCACGACAGATGTAAGCCTACTTAATTAAAATGCGTTTATATATAATTGCATGGCATGCTGTTAAGTTAGTGTGTGCTTGAACAGGAAGAGCAGCAGCTGTTAGCAAGATACGCACAAATGCGTTCTTATTTGGTACAATGGCTGCTAAGTGTTATCTGTGTCATGCGCCTTAGCTGGGAATGTTGTATAGGATGGCCGCTGGGTTTATCACGAGAAGAGTGAAAAAGGAAATATTAGATTTAAGTGCGATTAATTGTGTATATATCAGCATGTTCTATGACAGATAAAGCGGAATAATGATGATGATATTAATATACTAATACTAATAATAATAATAATAGAGTAGATCTACGTACGGTCGAAGAAAACTATTTTCAAGTTTAATTAAGTATCACACAGTGACAATATAGAGGGAAACAGACGGAATAAACAGCCTCCTTGGCCGTGCCATGGCTGAGGCGGTTAGCTGCTGGCCTGTAACCGCGGGGGTCCGGTTTCGATCCCTGGGCAATCCATGTGGCATTTGTGATGGACAAAGTGGTACTGGGGCAGGTTTTTCTCCGAGTACTACGGTTTTCCCCTGTCAGTATCATTCCACCGCTGCTTCATTACACTGAAAACGGGAAAAAACTAAACATCTTCATCACAGGGTTGCACAGTAAGCCTCAAGGCTGCGGTGCATCCTAGCATCTGCTGCGGGGCCCTGAACCATAAAAAGAACCTTCTTCACAGCTCGTCCACCTAACCATTGGGTTGAGTTAGGAGGCTGGGTGGGTCACAGAACCGGTATGTATGTGGAGGCAAATAAAATAATATTCCTACCCCTGTCGGAAATTAAACCACGATTTAACATATAGACTACCTGTACGCGTTTATTCTGACACATTCTTTTCCTTTCTTCTAAGGTGAAGTATTAAGGAACCAATCCATCTTAATACACTCGCAGTGTCTTATTCATGCTCCAAACAGTCTGGAATCAGCAGCATACAATTGCTGTTGTTACGTTCATGAGAATAAATCCTGTTTGTGTGCGCACGGTAACAAATGCCTGACCGTGACTGTACAGCAAGTTAGTGAACGACATGCATTCTTTGAGTTGTTATTTTCTCATTAAGACGTATTTACAGGAACACTGAAGAACGTTTCTACACAGAAATTTTCAAATAATTAGCACTAGCAACAACTGACTGGCCAGACGTAGAAATTACGTTCAATGTGCAAAGAAATATTAATGACAACATAAAAAAATATAATACTGAAGTCTTTATATCAGCAAAGTCCTCATTATGCGATATATTACAGGAAGACAAACTGTTTAATTAGGTATTGTAAATAGACTTAAAATTTAATTGGCTAAATAATTAAACATTTTTAGAGAGGCTGATTTGCACTATAATACCTGCACATTCCTGAGGAATGCTGCTGGCCGTGCGAATGATAAGTGTATCTGTTTTGATTTCTCCAGTCCTAAGCAGCAGACAATCATAACCGGTTCTGTTATTTGACGTTTATTCATAAGCAGAGGTCGTGACATTTGTATACAGTTCTTTGACAGAAACTAGTGCCTGACGGTTATTGTGGGCTTGGAAAATATTTTGATACAATCAATAATATTATTCAGACATATCTTTTGAATACTCGTCTCTAAACAGGACAACTTAATTACTTTCAAAATGGCTTCATTCATACATGAACTGAAACTATAATTCTTCATCTTAACAAGCTATAAAGTTTTGAAAGGAGAAGCTCAGATTATGTTCCCTAACATTCAAAACTTTCTGGTACTGACCAGAACTTGTGCCGCTTAAAAAGAAAATAATTTCTGATTCCAAGAAGGAATTAGTTCTGAATTTGAAATTGCAAGAAAGGACGAAGAAAAGAAAAGAATATGCCTTTCTTAGTCATGTTCGACGCCATGAAAACGAAGAGGGATTGCAGATATAGAAGCTCGTAATTTTACTCGGCGTCCTACATCGGTGTGAATCGTCAGCTTCACGCTTCGGCTGACTTTCATCGACTGGATAGGGGGCCTTGTAAGTCTCTGATGTAGTCTCAGGTGATGATAGAGAGAAGAGAGGTCTTGTTGTTTGAAAATATTGATATCATAAATGACGCCTATTAATTACTGAATATAATGTAGCGGTTTGACAACTTGTTGCTTATTTAATTTACTAGAATTGCATTAAAGCCTATTATAGATTATGCCCTCGTAAACGGTCCCAGCAGATATCTAATTCTGTAAAATAAAATAGGCAACAACTTATAATGTCGCTGGAACAACAACAGAAGTCGTAACCGTCACTTTATTTTGAATTTTAGATACGGAAAACCCAAGGACGTGTTAAAAATGTCACTCTAAGAAAGCACGTACTCATATAAAACAAGGAGCTTATTTCTATACAGTTACTTAGCATTCATTTCAGTTTATTTGACTACGATTAATCCTTACGTAATGTAATATCTGACATTGTATATACACTGTACATATTTTTTTCCAATGGCTCAACAGCCACCAGTGGGCCAGCGCCTCGTCATTGTCGAGGCTTCAAGATCACACTCAGGCACACAGACACACTCGGTAGGACTCCTCTGGACGAGCGATCAGCCCGTCGCCTGACAACATACAACACTCACAAGAGACAGACATACTTGGCTCCGGGGGGATTCGAACCCACAATCCCGGCAAATGAGCGGCCGCAGGCCTACGCCTTAGACCGCGCGGCCACTGGGAATTGCTGGCATTATATAGAGTAGAAATTTCAACAGAACATTGCTTCTTTCATTACGTAACAAAAATATGTCTAATATACAAATTTCACAGCATCCACTGACAGATTTATTCGGATGGCAAACTGGAACAGATCTAGAAAGAAGCGGTAGAAGCAAATTTTGATATACTATCTCAAAATCTGATCACAGGAACCGAGGGCTACCATGACAACAATAATCATTTTCAATAATTTCTTGAGTGGGATTTGAGTGATGGACTTCCCAAATACGAAACAAGAGTCATAAACATCGAACTGTTGCGTAAGTATTTGTAGGGGGACAAAATTGTCAATAAGGCCTTTTGAAGATATTAGTCGTACACATAAAGAAATTCCCCTAATCTGTAGAGAGATTTAGAAAACCTTTAAAAACAACAACCTGTCTTTAAAAGTAATACTGCGTCTCAGATTTATTCTCCAGTCAATGCAGGGAGGTTAGACAATAGGTTACATTATTTTTATTTTAAACAAAAGAATATTTTTCTACGAGACGCTTTTTCTGTCTCCAGTTAGCTATACCATACTGCAAAATTACCGCAATTTTATTAATGCGCAGGTTAGTGTATGTATTCTTTATTATTATAGGCAAAAAGTCTTTCTTCTTCAACATAATGCGCAAGGTCAGGGGTTTGTTGTGGCAGTCATAATTCTAGACTTATATCTGACTGTTCCAGCAATTCTCTTTCTCCGCATGGGAGCACTAAACAGCACATAGAAAAAGTTGTTTTTCATTAAGGTTCCAAATGCCGGTGTTGGAAGGAAAACTTCAGACCTTTTAGCAAGAGAAGAAAGGTGTGTTATCAACTTCTATTTCAGAATTTTATTATTAGAAAAACAGTACAGAATTGTCATGTTACGAGTTGGGATAACTGAGTGTAAATAGTGACTTGACTACGAACTGAACCAGCGTGAAATGGTGGGTCGTTTTCCGGCAAGGGTAAAATATTTTTGCTCTTATTCAAAGCGTCCAAACGGACTTTAGTGCCCACCCTTCTCCGATTTAGCGGGAACCGGGAACTCTTTACACGGTGGTGTAGTGGCTGGTGCGTGACTGTGACCGCTAACCTCCTACTAGTGCCAAGGTTAAGAATGCGTGGAGCCAAATCTCTACGCTTACACATGCTTCTATGGCGCGGTGCTTAAGTATGCACAAGGACAAACTGAAATTTAATAAAGACTATTTGAATCAAACATCTGCCAGTATCGAACTCTGACCAAAAAGCAAGCCAAAATTTCCGATTTTCACTGTAGTATTGCATGCAATAAGTTCTGCTAAAGTGATTAAATTGCTGCAGTCTCATACAGGTCAACAACTTACCGTACTTTCGTTTCGTAGTCCCTGCCTCTTCTACCTACTTGTTCACAGTAGGTGTGGAGGATTTGTATTTTCACTTGATCACACTCAAACACACACCACAGTCAGTAAGATTCCCCTGAACGAAGGATCGGCCCGTCACAGAGACCTCTACCTGACAACACAAACACTGTACAAGAGACAAACATCCATGCCCCCGGTGGGATTCGAACCCACGATCCCAGCAAGCGCTCGGCCGCAGACCTAAGCCTTAGACCGCGCGGCCACTGGGATCTGCTCTCTGTACTTTAATGTCTTAATTAGCACCTGAAATTCGTTGCAGTGCAAGAAACAAACATTTTAATTAACCTCGTAATTAAACTCTGATTTTAACAAATCAGGAAATGAAGGCAAACCGTGACAATACTGGGGTTTTCATGTTGTTATTTTCTCAGACAGCAAAACATTCCTTTCACTTAATTGTCTATAAATCGGCTTGTATTTACGGAGAAAGTGAACACGATACAACATATGGCCTATGTGTTTCACTCTTCTTCTGTTACTCCTTTCCGAAACTCTTGCTGATACGACAAACATGCAGCAAGTCACCTTCGAACTGAAACGCATGCAGGTAAATTAAAGGTAAAGTTGTAAGTATGCATGTCATGAAAGTACAGAGTATGAGTGGAGATACAGCTGCATTTATTCGTAACTCGGCCGTAGATGGAGGTGAATGGTTCGCTCCATGCCTCCGCCTCTGTCCTAGGGAAAAGAGCCACAGACTCATTCAGTAGGAGGATTTTTGGGCTCGGAGACAGTTTGGGCGTTTCAGAGAGGAGAAAAATTTCTTGTCCCTGCCTGGAATCGAACCACTATTTCTCTGTTGTCCAAGTGTAAAGTGTCCATTATTGTTGTCCGATTTGAAATAAAACTGCAACATTTCAACACATTTCAGTAGACTACTCCATGACAAATTCCTTGAAACCAAATTCAGCTGTTATAGACTTGTTAAAGGCTGACAGGCGGACAGGCAGGCTGAAGTGCCCATGCCAATAGGTGCATTTTTAAACTTTTTTTTTTGCAAAAGAACCAAAAACAATTTCTTAGTGAAATATTTGTGATAATTTACAAGCACAACATAGACAACTGGTTTTTATTTTCAAATTGAGAAGAATAGAGGGAATTCGGGGTGCGGGGCGAACTAATTCAGTGACTAATTAACTAATGAAACCTCGAATACTTCTATCGGAGTCATGGCATAATTCTTCAACTAAGAACGTTGAGATGAGACAGTAAGGTAAATTATTATATTGCATGTAACGTTGGTGATGCGAATTAAAAGGACTGACTCAGGGTACGGTTAAGTGACACTTCCTACGTTCCATTAGTATAATATTTTGCTTGTTCATACGTTCTTGTTGATGATGAAACACTAAAACCAACTGACGTAAGATTTAATCATAGATTGTTTCCGTTCTACTATGGCAAACCACTAATAATACACCTCTATTTATTCGCAATTTAGACGTTTAATTTTTGAAGACAATATTTTGGCTGCTGACAAAGAATGACAAAGAAAAGAAGTTGTGGAGCTTTAACAGATATGTTCAGTTTTAAATGAGGTAGGAAATGTACGTATGACAATTTTGAGGCGCAATCTGATATTGACGTCCTGAAATTTTATCAAATACTCTTAACACTTAATCTATTAGCAGTCACACTTTTCATTTTTATTTTAGAGCTGCATAGACATAACTTCCAACCTTCAGCCCGTTGAAATACGTTGCAACTTCTGGCTTTGAAAGAATATTTAGTATGTAATTTGTAGGCATAATCACAATCCTCGTACAATACCAAACTTAACAGTCCTAGGTATAAGATATGAAATACTTTACCTCAGTATCTTCATTTTTGTATTAATTACCCGGCATGAAAATAGCAGACCTTTGTGCTATGTTATGCTATGTAGTGTTTGGCTGTGCAGTAATTTTTGTAATTACACCTATTCTTTGTTTTATCCCCGCTTATTTTACGCCTTAAGTCCCATTGCCAATTTACACCACTTCTTACTTCACGCTCTTTTATTTTCCGTTTAACGCCCTTTGGCTGGCTGCGCACTTGGGCGCTGACTAGAGAGTATGAATCTCACGGTGAAGAACACAACTGCTAGGCTGCGCACCCACTGCAAACTACAGCAGGCACAGCGTGCTCGCCGCTTATTTCATACCACGTGGTTTATTTGAATTTAAGTCTTGTTTTTCTGTTCTGCCTATAAACGACACGATAACACACCGAATCGAGGATGAAAAAAGCTGACACGAAGATGAACAATCTCAATGTATGATCTGTGGGCAATAAAGTGACTGTGATGTAAAGCCCCTGTGAGTGAACGTGATAATCAGTGACATAATATGTTTGACAGCGACGATGCGGAAAATTTACTGTTCGTGACAAGCCTAATATCCACGAACTAGCCTGGTACAGAAAGCTGACCCGGTGACGAATCACACAGCCCCTAATCTAACCATAATCACTTTCATTTATGTGAATGCAATATGTACAATACACATCAGTGACTTATAAGATCATTTATACTAATTTGGCAAAACCGACATCCTAACCTAACCGCAACAAAAAGCTGAACGATAGTAAAAATGTGGCTGATTTGTAAAGGCTGAGAGAGTAAATTTAGTCATGCTGGACAACGACGATATGGAACATCATTTTAAAGTATTTTTAATTTACGTCCACTTTTTCAGCAAGGAAACTAGACATAAAACAAGTGCAGGTTGTGTACATCGTAAACGGCTCGATTTTCGAAAAAAAAAATGTATTTGATATGAGAAACAGTTTTGGTTTCTTCTTCAAATTTTAGCTGGAAACGCCGCTAAAGCATGGCAAAATTCAACGAGATATTGTTATAAAGGTCATCAGGTAAAATTCCTGATATTTTCATCCAATTTTGACCGAACGTAGATTTTCTCGATAGAGTTTAATAGACGCCCCCAACACAAAATTTCATGAAACTTCGTCCATTGACATCCGAGTTTTTCCATGCAGTCGGACAGACAGACATACGAACAGACATAACGAAGCTAACAATTGGTTTGCGTGATTTTGTGAACGCGCCTAAATAGGCCACTCTTTTCCTCAGTCCATATGATGACAAAAAGCACCGAAATTCTCTTTGTTCTTTATCCTTTGTTATTTACTCGGTGTCTCACAGCTCTGATTCTCGAGCAGCAGCACACTATCCTGGCCAAGAACTTTCCCGGTTTTCGCCGTCCCTTTCAGCAAAGGCTCAGGCAGTAGGGCCTGCCTTCAAATACGCTACAAGTACTTGACCACGATACGTGACCTATGAAGTACAGAAAGTAATTAATTAGCAAATCATGCACTAGGGGACCGGTAAAATAATGGTACTGGTGAATGAAAATGACAGGAGAAAACCGAAGCACTTGTTAAGAAACCTGCCGCAGTGTCACTTTGTCCACTACACACCTCCCATGAACCGGCCCCGGATCGAACTCGGGATTCCTCGGTGACAGGACTGCGACCAACAGCCTGACCTATGGCACGGCCTTGAAGCATGTTTGTCGATTAAATAATACTTAAAAACAGTCTCTGCCTTGCAGTAATCACATGGCGTTGTGCCTTCTAGGGAAAGAAGGCCAGGTTACATGCCAGGAGGCACATAGCAGGATTAGAGCTGTAGCCCTACCCATTCTTAACCTCGGTGCTATCTGGAGGTAAGTGGTCAGCCTCACGAATCGGTCGCCTTTTCCTCCCCACCACGCGCGAAAATAGCCACCCTTAACTACTGAATCGCTGCATATTTTAATAATCACACCAAGCCCACAGGTGTGCTCTAAAATTCAGAGCCCTTGAATGTTAAAAGAGTCGGTGCCTTAGAAACAAACCACTGTGCTTTAAAGGATTAACGGTAAACTCTGTCAACCATTTTAGTAGTCATTGGAGAACTGACATTTCTTCCACATAATGAAGCACTCCTAACTACGGGTTTCATTTCCACTGTTATCTTCACCAAGGAAGACAAGTGTTTCTGCCGATTCCCAAGCCAAGGAAGGCTGGCATGGTAGCGTGGCAGGTCGGTGCCCGTGGCGGTTCAAGCCCCGTAGACTGGAGTAGGGCAATCAATGGCTGCTAGTAGCACGAGATCGTGCTCGACCCCACCTCTCAGACCCCCTCTGGCCTCGGGCGTGCCCCGGAGTTGGGGGACCAAGGGGGGCACCCACAGGTAAACAACTCTCTCTCTCTCTCTCAAGGGCTGTAACTGGTTCGACAGGGTGAATAAAAACAGTTACTTCGATACCAACGTCGGTTTGGTATCTGTTTACACAAACTTATGGGATCGACTAAGCCTGTGAGTGTAGTGACTATGTGACGGGAGATCGGGGTTCGACTGCCGGCAGGCAAAGAAATTTTCTGTTCGCTATTGCTTAGAAACAGCCTTCGAGCAAGAGACACCGCATGCTTCTCCTCAGGAAGTTAAAAGGCCAGTGACTAAATGTGACAACCACCGCGGAGGCTTGCATTCGATCCCGTGTCAGTCTATGTGGGATTTGTGGTGGAAAAAGTGGCACTGAGACAGGTTTTTTCCCCGAGTACTTCGTTTTGCCGCTGTCAGTGTCATTCCACCGGTGTTCCATTACTTGGAAAAATAAAAAAAAACCAATCATTTTTCTCTCCACCTTCATCACAAGCGTTGCATGAAAAGTCTTAAGGCTGTGGTGCGTCCGTAGCTTCTGCTTCGGGGCCCTTCTAAAAAAAAGTTGCAACACACCTACATCTAGAGACGAGGTTAAAAATTATGACTCTGTATTTCCATTCCTGCGCAAGTCTTCAGGACATGGTACATAAGTATATTCTTGAAACGCAGTTTCTTGCAGAATTGAGGGTCTAAGAGCGGTCTCGATGAAGGCTCAAGTCTTCTGGAACGTGGCGTCATATAGAGCGTGAATATCTAACCTTCGTAACGCCCAAGAATACCTGAATCTTCGTGAACCACTTCTTAAGCACACACCACGTCTTCAATATTAGCATATGGACAATTAAAGGAACGTAAAACGCAGTGTGTCGCCGTGTCTACGTACCATAACAGAAAAGCGTAGACGGGGCGCAGAGTAGAAATCAGAACATTTATTTCTCGACTTTGGAACAGAAGTGAGCCACTATCGGCACTTCCCGCGTTTTTCTCTTGCCCTCTCTCTCTCTCGCTGAGAGAGTCCCAGGTGCCACTTCAAAAGGGTGGGCTTCAAACATGCTACAAATATTGAAGCAGCTGTAAACATTCCTTGCTTTAATTCGCATCAAGGCACGTCAGCCAGTCTGTACACAGCAGCCTACTTGCTGACAGATCGGCAGAACGGAACTGACCGGGGAGCGTTTTTTCACCCAGTCGGTAGAAGTCTTTCTTCATCCCCGTTTTTTTCCTTCTTCTTCAAGGCTCCTATCTCCATGGTCACACCCTTTCATGCGGTTGTTTTGTTGTATAGGTTTAGTATTTGTGGGAAACTCTCTTCTTCCACTGAGTACACTGTCATACAAAATCTGCACGTTTGTTACACATATTCAATTAGATATGTCTCACTTTATATTTTTCCTTTTCGTTCCGTGTGGCTCACTTGACTATGCGGAACATGTTTCTGGTGACCTCGCCGTTGGCATGACTGCTGCTTCACATTTACGAGTATCACGGGTTGAATCCAGAGTTGAAAATCTTATGACTAAAATTTTAATAGAGGCCTTTTCAGTGACATGCAAGGGAAGTCTAAGATCACATATAATTCTGGAGTCCAGAAATGATGCACCTTCAGAGTTACTACATTATTAATTGCTCTACAAAGCCAACATTAAATGATACAGCTTCAAGAAAAACAGCCGAATTCTTGAAGTTCACTTTTAAGGATAACTTACTTCATGAAACACAGCTTTTCTTAAGAATCTTACAAGTTTTCAAATAGTAAAGAAATTCCCGTATTTACAGTAAATTACAAGTTAATTAGCATATTAACACTTTAAAGATGAAGCGTATCTGTTTTATATAAGGACTCAGTGCGTACCGCGCTGTAAACACTCTCCACTTCGGTTATAAAAACCAATCTCTTAATGTTTTGTAAGGCAAAAGTTGCTGTTTGTTCTGAGATCCGTACAAAACACATAAACGCAATGTGGGCACCACGTAACCTGGTCGTATGCAAAGTTACCGCTATGCTTTAAAAGGCTAATAAAATTCTTCTTGTGATTCCTGTTCTAAGCTAGACAAATGCCATCCATACCCTGTCATTTACTTCGTTCAAGATCTATTTTAACATTTTATGTCTTCCCACCTATGCTGAGGGTTTCCAAACAGTGTCATTTCTTAAAATTTTCCAAACGGAACAGGGTTTCGCAGTGTTTCCCTCTTCTACCTACTTTTTCACGGTAGCTGTAGAGAGTGTTTGTTTTCACTTGATCACACTCAGACACACACCACAGGCGGTAGGACTCCTCTGGGCGAGGGATCGGCCCGTAGCAGAGACCTCTACCTGACAACACAAACACTGTACAAGAGACAAACATCCATGCCCCCGGTGGGATTCGAACTCACGATCACAGCAAGCGAGCGGCCCGTAGCAGAGACCTCTACCTGACAACACAAACACTGTACAAGAGACAAACATCCATGCCCCCGTTGGGCTTCGAACTCACGATCACAGCAAGCGAGCGGCCGCAGACCCACGCCTTAGACCGCGCGGCCACTGGGATCGGCACGGAACAGAGTGCGTATTATTTTTCCTCCCACGTGTGCCACGTGGCTTCCACATCAATTTTTCCTTGATTTGATCGCCCTAATAATAAACGGCGAAGAATATTAGGGATAAAGAAAGCCAAAATTTATACTTATGACGACATACATACACTCTTTATAAAACTACAGGTAAATATCTGAGTATACATTAAATCAAAGCAGGCGCCAATAAGTATGACTCTCACATATTATGCACCATAACACTTCACGTTTGCTAGTAGTTGTGGAGAAAAATTTATCTGATATCAAACCAAAACTCATATTTCTATTAAAATTACAAATGCTGAAGATGAGTTGGCCTATATCCTGACTTCACGGAGTGCCAACGGGTTTGATCACAGACAGGCGGTATACAGTAGCCTATATGCGTTTTGACGTGGACGATGTAGCACTGTGACAGGCTTTTCTCAGAGCACTTCGCGTTTTCCGGGTCAATATGATTCCACTGAAGTGCCATAATCATATTCTTCCATCCACCAGCTACAGTATCAGCAACTGAGGGCTTCGCTACACGAATCACTTAAAAGCATCTTCGGTTTTCGGATTTGAAGGGAAGAGCACGGCATGTAACCTGCAGAATCTCCGATTCCGATAACGCATTTAATGTATACAGTGGATTTACTGCAGCATGTTCGTGTCTTCTAGGTGAAATACATAACAATTCTTTCAGCGATAAACAGTACACGATAACTCGTTAAATTCTATTTCAATTGCACGTAAGACAGGAATTATGGTGGACTGATTAATTGACTAACTAACTGATTTATTTACGGACTAATTAGCTAACCGATCAACTAACTACATGAACCTTTCCCTTTCCGTTTCTTGAAGATCTATTTTAATATTATCCTTTTATCTAGGCTTCGGTCTTCAAAGTGGTCTCTCTCCTACAGTTTTCTCCACCATAACCTTTTATGCATTTACCTTTCCGCCACACAATTGAATGACAAACGCCCCGCCCATTTCACCCTGCTTGATTGGATCACTCGAATAATGTTTGGTGAGGCACACAGATTATGAGGCTTCTTATTAGGCACTTAATCAATCATCTCTTACTTCCTCGCGCTTAAGTCCTGCTATCTTCCTCAGCACGCTAGTTTCGAAAACCTACAGCTTGTGTTCTCCGCTTCATGTAAGATACCAAGTTTCACACCACACAAAACAACAATAGCATTTTTTATATTTTAGCCTTTGTGCTTTTAAATAACAAATGGTAAATCAAAAGAGTCTGGCCTGAGTGATAGCAAGCTTTCTCCGAATTTAATCTGCTCTAATTTTGATCTATAATTATTAGTGTACGCCTTAGTACGAAACAGAACAGAGAATTGCACCGTATCAGTTCTTGACAATGGTACAAGAGCACTCATATCACTAACATTTTGCAGAACTTCTTCCATCGTCAAACAATTAAAAATCAGAACGTTTCGGAAGACAGCTACTTGCGTCCTCAGGTGATCAACACTGAACCCACGAAACTTGCGCTAGGCACAACATACATAACCACACCAGAAATTATTATTATAATATCATATTTTATATTATTTAGGTTTAGGTTTAGGATGATGGTAATTTTATGGTAACGTTCCGTATGTTAGGTTTTTTATACTTCTCACGGATGATTTGTGATGCGGTTATGTACGTTTTGGCCAGCGTATGTTTCTTGGGTTCAGGCCTACTGTAGGCTCGGTCGAGGTTGCTGTTGTGGTGTCGTGTGGCGTTGGTAGTGGTGGTGGTGGTGGTGGTAGTAGTAGTAGTAGTAGTAGTAGTAGTAGTAGTAACGACTAACTACTTTTTGCAGATCATTTGGAAGAGGGCCCGAAAATTCTGGATTGTTGGTACCCAGGCCGGTATGAAAGTCTTATCTAAGAACACTACGATATCACTATGAAAATCCGCATGAGCCTACCTTTAGGCCAATTCAGCGAACTTTTGTAAAAAAAGAAAAATGCCGGTACTCACTCCCTGACAGCAGGGGAAGTTGAAAATGGCCCTTGTCTTCGTATTACAAATTAAGTAAAGATATTTTGATATGTTTTCATATTTCGATAATTCTGTTGGCTTAAAAAATGTTATCTACCTTTCTCGAGTTATGAATTTCTAACATTTATCTAGCGCGTCACCGTCAATAAAGTGGACGGTACGCCGCACCGTTATGTACCAGCGCTTAACGTAACAGTGGACCTGCATATGAATTATATCCTTTATGTGAAAATCGAAGAGCTGGAATTCGGTCTTTGTTGCACAACCACACAATTCATTGTTATTGTGATTGATGCGTACATGGGGTTACAGTGACTACTTTTACAGTCTGTTCTTATGAAGCAGCCTAGGGGTCGTTACGATTCTGTCGGTATAGCAGCCTCGACCTTGATGACGAACTCGTCTGTAAAATAGTACCAATGCTCATTCCATCAAGATGTCTTTCACGAAGTTTATGATTTAATTGTACCCATACTCAGTGACTCTATGACTTGTCGAATCGATAAGAGTGCTTAAATAGGAGGTTTATGTACGTACGTTATATTTAGATTTGGACAGTGTCAACATGATCCTTGAAACTTCAGGCTGCTTTATACAACTATTTTAACAGAAGAGGTTCTTCATTCACGCTGTGTATTATGTATAATAACTGGCAGCACGACCAAGACCAACAGAAGGTAGCGAGAAGCATCTATGCAGCACATGGTGATGCAGTCATAATTTGCCACAAAAACAAATGTACATAGCGTGCCTATTCAGTGAAATCGTGACTGAACGTGTCCCTCGGAGGCTAAAATTTATAATAGTGGAAGAACGGAAGGGGTTTCTACGGAAACCTTAACTACAGATGGCAACTGTCAATTTTCGCGTTGAATTTTCAACGAATATTTTATTAGCACCAAAATGTATGTTATTCGTACACGCCTGAGCTTCTTTGATTGTCGACGAGTTTGCAGTGTGTAATACGCTTACGTTTGTTAATCTCCTGTGTCATACTGCACAACAGGTAGCATCCTAATTGTTTTGGAAGCCGGAAGCCGTGCATTAGCGTTAGTATATTCCACTATAGGCCAATTCTACGCGTAAGTACGAAAGTTTCGCAGGAAATAATACATCTGCGAATGAATATGAACATAACGAGCAGGCCTAAGCACCGTATCTGTAAAAAGTGTAAAATTCATTCAGAAGTACGTGTATTAGCTACAGAGGAATATTTGTGTCATT
The DNA here is from genome assembly GCA_013340265.1 of Coptotermes formosanus. NCBI lineage: Eukaryota > Metazoa > Arthropoda > Insecta > Blattodea > Rhinotermitidae > Coptotermes > Coptotermes formosanus. Next base: position 1,030,583 of record BLKM01003593.1, on the reverse strand, counting down.
TTGCAGCTTCCTTAATTGGAAGGACGTTAGAATTTATTGGATGTATGAAAATGTAACACCGGGTACTACGTAGGGTAAGAAATGTTGAGATTTTCCGGAAATGGTTATAAAATTAACATCAACAGGAACTAAAGTTAAGCTAAATGCCTTAGCAATAAAATTTACTTCAATGAGAACACGAATTTCAACAGCTTGTGCAAAGTATTTTCTGTTCAGTTTGGCCAGTTTCTGTTGTAAGACTGTACACTGTAACCAAATGTATAATAATTCATGATGAAGAAGCAGTTGAGAGACATATTAGACACTGTAGAACAGTGTGAACTGGAGAGAGTATTTCTGATCAGAGGGACTTTTCTTCTTCCATAAACATTTTGGCAGTAGCGTCAAAAAATGCAAGGGTGTCGAGAGTAGCGTCTTAATTTATCGCCATTCATTGCTGACTATAATTTGAAATTCCTGTTCATAATAAATATGACCCACTGGATATCGACTTTAAGTATAAAGTATAAAGTAGACCAGTATAACCCATGGAAGTTCCTAATTTTTTAACCTAAACTGCCAATCGCTGTTGCATGCGTAGGTGAAAATGTTTTCTTGAGTACTTTTTTTTTTCAAACACCTTCAACTTGCTTCGTTTCTACAAAGATTCGCATCCATAAACAGAAGAGGAAAATTCATTGTATTATATTGTACTGTAGCTACACCCCATCTTCAGCGCTATGGAAAACTGCCTCGACGAAGGAATTTTCTAAACTTGACACTTAATTTAATATTTACCATAGTCGCTATTATGTCCAATAGCTTTGAATAGTACAATAATTGGCGTATATTAAATTGGAAAAGTTACTGAAGAAAGCGACTGTGAGGTGATTTTAAAAATTGTTCCAGAATTTGGCTAGAGCAACTGAGGAAATCTTGAAACTATTATCAGAATAGTCAGTAATTGAGAAAAGCATGAAACTATTATCAAAATACGCGGTGGCTGAGGAAAGCATGAAACGACTACAAGAATAGTCAGTCTGTTTGTTGAGACATCAAATCAAACTCTTCAAAAAACTAAGCAAAATTGAAACATTCGGTGAAGTAACTAAAAAGAGGAATTTCCAGAACCTTTTTAAGATCCTCCTGCACTCGTTCTTTTTCCTAGCAAATACATCAATTTTGGAAATTTACCACGATTTATTACATATTTACACTACGATACATATACTGCAATTGTTATAATGTAATATTAATTATATGGCGAAATGTTTTCTTAATCCGGTATAAGCAACTACGTTTAGTTTTAACTTTAGTTTCCACATAATTTAAAAACAAATAAAGTGACACTATAATTTTTGAAAAGAAAAGCAAAATAAATAAATGCAACTAATGTGTTCCTTTTGAGATAGACCTTGTGATTGATGGGCTTATACGTGAGGTCGAATGTTGCCTGAAGCAATGTATTTTAACAGTTATAAAATATCCAACTTAATCATTTTATTTAACTCACTTGTGATTCTGATCTCTTTCCTACGTTTTAACGAGCTCGACTTACCGGAGATCGTGTTACTGCAAATGTCAGCACGTAGCATAGAAACATATAAACTAAAAGGTAAGGAATTGTAGTTTCAAACGCTGCAGGCTAGTCTAACGGGCACTGAGACCCATACTACAGAGTGATAAAGAAATACAGCGTGACAAGAGCGAGTTTCCGCAGGGTAATGTCATAAATTACTTATTCTAGCCCATTTACCTCTTCCTAAGGACTTTTCATAATAAACGTTTGGGCATGTCGAAAAATAACGTGATATTTATATGATGTTTCAAGCATCTGGGCTTTCGACATTTGTTTGTAGGCGCGTTCACATCCTTGAAGAGAGAGTATGCCCATCTCTCTGTCCGTCCTATCGTACGCACATAAAAACTCGAGTGCCGCTGAAAGGATGTTCATGCAATTTTATACAGGGGAATTTACGAATTTTAGTTTTAATTTTAGCGACAAAAGTGCCTGAAAGCTGAAATACTTTTCTGAATTTGTGAGCTTTCATATTCCTGTTCCTCGCGCTTCCTAATTCCTGTCACCGTTGGTTGGATACGGGTTAAAGAAACATCACGTAAGAGGTGCACCAGATTTATGCTCTTGGAACACTAGCTACTGGTAGCTGATATGACATGATGCTGAACACTGAAACGAGAGATCATATTCTACTACTAAGGAAAAGGTAGGGAGCTTGTTACTAGGTATCTGGAATTTTGATCTCTCAGGTCAAATGTAAGGTATACTTGTTCGCGTGCACATCATAAATGCCTACGTATGGTGGAGGAAAGTTACAGCTTCATTGATCCTTAATCTCTCTGATAAATGGGGTAATTTGTCCTCTTCACGCCTGAACCACTTTCCCGTCGGGGACACAGCTTCTGTAGTCAATGAATGGGACGCTGGATGGACCTGAGCGCCGGTCCGGACACTTTGGAGTGGAGAAAAATCTGTGCATCTGCAGGGAATTTCATCTGTCAGTCCAGTGCAATGTGTTTGCGTGTTCACTGCATGTTACGGTTGTTATTTTTAGACGTATCATAGTGATACACAACGCTAATTATTTTGTTTCAATATAGTTTTATTTGCCGATCCCAGTGGCCACGCCGTCTAAGACGTAGGTCTGCGGCCGAGCGCTTACTGGGATCGTGGGTTCGAGTCCCACCGGGGGCATGGATGTTTGTCTCTTTTACAGTGTTTGTGTTGTCAGGTAGAGGTCTCTGCGACGGGCCGATCCCTCGTCCAGAGGAGTCCTACCGACTGTGGTGTGTGTTTGCGTGTGATCAAGTGAAAATAAAAACCCTCAACACCTGCTGTGAACAAGTAGGTAGAAGAGGGACGGACTAAGAAAGGAAGTATTTTATTTATTGCAGCTACGTTACCTTATATTTCATTACATATGGGGCAACTTTCACAACACATCTACAAATGATAACAATAAACACGTTCGTACATTTGATTCAAGCGATTAAAATAATTTAATTTTCATAAGGCAATTGTTTTATAGCAGAAGCATTTATATCTGTAACAGTCTAGCACAGTGAAAAGTAAGGTATCATTGCCAGTTTTACTGTACCTCACTCCCGGACATGCACTAATGGCGTGCACAAGGAAATCGAAATTCCTTCATCAGTCATTCTCATTTTACTTACAGGTATTTCAAAGGGCAACATCACAACAAAGTGACACATATGCCATATTTCAGGCGGTTAGTCTCCATTTTCTCACCAAGGACGCCGGGGTTCGATCCCAGGCCAGAAGATGTGGAATTTTTTAAAGTGGCAAACGGAAATGTTTCCGATTTTTTCAGTTTTCCCTAGTCAGAATTATTCTACGAACGCTCCATACTCTTATGTCATTCATCTACCACCGCCTCCATATCCTCTCAGCAATTGATTTTTTTTCCATGGCGCAACAACCCCTAGTGGGCCAGGGCATCCTCACCATAGAGGCTTCTCGACCACACTCAAACACACCACAATCAGTCAGACTACTCTGGATGAGTAATCGGCCCTCTCTCTGACAACACACCACTCACGAGAGACAAACATCCATGCCCGCCGGAGGGCTTCGAAGCCGCAATCCCGGCAAGCGAGAAGCCGCAGACCCACGCCTTAGACCGCGCGGCCACTGGAATCGGCCCAGCACTTGATAGCGCCGCCAAAGCACCTCTCTCTCTCCACAATGAAATCCCTCGAACACTGAGGGCCTACAGTTACTTTGGTAGACTTCACACTATGCTCTTGGAAAAACACGTTGGAAATGCTGTCGCAGTGACGAGGAGTAGAAGGTGGGGGTGGGGGTGGGGGGTGGCGGGAGTGGCTAAATTAAATACGCATCATGTCAAGTAAATGAATAGACTGTGCGGTGACGAATGGTCTCAAGGGGGACATTCCCCGTGTTCGCTGGTTGTACAGACTGACTTGGTTGGAAGTAACGACCTTATAATTACAGGCTCATTACCTCACGCCCATGGTGTTTAGTACAGCTGCCTTGGGTAACGAGTTTTGTGTTAGAAGGTAAGCCATAACTACACAAAATTAAGTTTTAACAAATATAGGCCTACATGCATTCTCTGAAACCAAAAAACAACACATTTCGTGCTGTGTCTGGGGTAGTTGAGTCAGTATACTGACTGACCTGAAGATTGGACGACAGATTTATTTTCTCAGCAACGACGGAGGTCTTCCCTAACCATGGAATTCAGTCCAACGAACACCGGGATTCCGATCTTTTCGTAAAACAGCTATGTCATGAAGCTGACAACTCAGTTCATCCAGTACCGAAATTAGAACAGTTACACTTTTAAATATCCGGGTCGCTGTTCTTAGCAATATTCGTCACGACGCGCAAGGTTACAATAAAGATGGAGGAGCCTCAGTCTTTCCTCTCAATGGCGCTACGTGCTAGTGTCATCCAGCATTTCAAGTTCTCATGCTTTCTGAATCTTTATTTCACATATTTGGTAGGACTCTATGGGCGACGCATCGGCATGTCAAGCCTCGAGCTGCACAGTAAAACACACACAGAAAAATGCAGACATGCAAAGACATCCCTAGTCGTTGTCGAAACACCGATTCCCGTATTCGAGGGCCAAACACTGTGGTTTACCCTGCAATTACGGCACGCAGTGCAAACATTGTTTTCACATTCCTATTTACACATGGCTGTTGATTTTCCACTAAGCATATAATCGTAGGGCTTATGTTTATTTTAGTAAATAAAAAATATTTTATTGCTGCTGCCTGCATAATAAATAAAGTATTATTGATACTGTAAAACTAAAGCGTCTAATGCAACAAACACTGACCAGTAGTAAAGACTACATAAGCTCTGTGGAATAACCGTGCGCATTCATATAGTTGTTTTCATGGTTACGCATAGTAAAGTTTCTAAAAAGAAATGCTGTTTCCATCTAAGTGACTTCATGCATCATAACGCAGAAGGCCATAATAAGAGCTATACCACTTTGAGGAAACCTCAAACCTCAAACAGATGGAAGGTAAAACATTGAAAGCATAGCGGTTAAAACTACTTACACATAAGCAATTTTTTTTCCAGTGCATATGAAGATGTACAGCCTAGGCTTGATCAAAAATGCAGTGGAGGAAGTCTACACGCCTTACACATTTAAATCATTTAATAGTGACTAACTTGTTACTAAAAGAATTCCGAAAACAAAGTTTTATTTATCAATATAGTTTCCCAGTATAAAAAAGAGGCTAGCATGAGTTAAACTTTCTGTAAGCACTGTACTTCCCAGCTTCTGTTTGCTGACGCCCGTGCATGGGGTGATAGATGGCTAGGATTCTACAACGATAAAAGTAACTGTGTGTCATTGCACGTTAACTACGTATGAAATGTGAATCTTGATTAGGATTGGCTGACATCACAGTAGATATACCGGCTCATCAGTCAATTATCTGGCAGCTGGTGGGTTACGCCCCAACTCCGGCTGCCACAGCCCGTTGCCAATGGGCAGACGTGTTCATTTCTTACAAGCTTCACTGCATCCTTAATGTGAAGCTAATTTTATTTAATTTTCACTAACTGGTTGAAAAGAAAGGATTATATTATTTTTGACGTAATATTTAATATTCCGTGTGGCGAGAATTGTACAAATGTAAATACAATGAAGGCATGCTGTATGTCAATTTAGTTCTTGAAAAACACATTTTATAATAATAATGATAATCACGCAGACTCTCCTACCCTATTCCAAAGCAAGTTCTCCAGAGGGTGCCTCCGCTTTCAAGTTCCAGTATCTTCTTTTTCCCTCAAGGTCATCCAGTAGCTGCTTACGTCTTCTTCCTCTTCTTTTCGTCTCTTTTATATTTCCTCCAATAATGTGTTTTAGAAGGCAGTTTCTACGCAACATGTGACCAATCCAGGTAGCCTTCTTTCTTTTCATTTTATGTAGGATGTTCCTTTCCTCCTTGACTCTACGTAACACTTCTTAATTTCTCACACGATCGGTCCAGCTGTTCTTCTCCATCATTGTCCAACAACACCTTTCAAAACTTTCAGGGTACCCCTAACTACTTTCCGAAGTGTCCAGGTTCGTATATTATTTAGCCACACTCTCAGTACCGCTACTATTTAGAGGCACTGTCAGTACGTCTATTATGTACAGTACGTATCACCAACGGCAGAAGAATAGAGTGACATGCCGTATGTTTTTAAGCGTGTTATCTAACAACGCCCCCAGTTGCTAATACCATCGGTATTGCTTCGGTTATAGGTAAACAAAGAAATGCGGACCACTGGTAGAATGATTCTTACGGGGGAGGTGCAAGTACTCGGTGAAAACCCTGTCCCCGGGACACTCTGTTCATCAAAAAACCCATTTGGACTGGCCTGGGATCGAACCCGTTTCTCCGTAGTGAGAAGGTAGCGACAAACCGCCTGAGGATATGAAGTATCGGCGGAATGATATTTGCCAGGAATAAACCGAAGTACTCCGACGAGAACCTGCTTCACGGCCATTTTATCCACCATAAATCTCACACTGACAGGTCCGGGATCGAAATCTGACTTACGCCGTGGGGAACCAGACGTAGTAAAGGGCTAATATACAAAATAGAATTTTCCTCTGTTTTTCAGTTTTTTTTAAAATATTATGCATTAATATATACATAAGTATAAACTGAATTATACTAAGTACAACACGGCGCCCAAATTTAATCAAAGCAGGGCCTGCAGAACTAGGATATGCCCCTCTGAACTGGATTCAGTTGCGAAGGGATCATTTCTATTTGTGGGCTAGCTCCATGAATATGGTGTTGAACACTTAGTTTCAATAAAAGGGCAGAATATCCTAAGCAGATAAACATGTTTAAACTGCCGAATAAAGATCCTGTGTCATAGACTAAATTAAGGTACATTACAGGAACACTGGCCGCTCTACGGGCCTCAGCAATGTTTTGTAACATAACCAGACCACGAACTTAAGCTGTCAAGAAAGGCAGATTTAATTTTTTACCTTCCCTATTATTTGTGTCTGTAACTAAGCAATACACTTGGAACTCCTTCTGAGATATGCAATCGAAAATGCTGGGTGTCTTTCGGATGCACAATTTGTTTAATTTTTTTTTGTACTTTATTCAACGCCACTGTCGGTGATTCACATTCTCTATCACCGAATGATAGCATGATAGAGAACAATGAATTAGAAAGAATTTGGAAAGAAGGAGTCGTAGTATAACTGAGGCAGTGGCCCTGTATTAGAGTACAGAACCGGAGAAATACACCATGTTATTTGGTGTCATCGACAAGACTCAAACCGATCACCTCCCGAAGGACAGTCAGAAGTGTCCGGTTCTAGCGGATATTCTTACAAACCACGTCCAGCCTGTGATTTTAGAAGGAGTTGAAGAAACATTCCCCTGGTGCCGTAATACAGACTGGTAGGATGAATGATCTTGGTATGCCTGAATGAAGTCTTGCAGGCGCTGTGGTACACACAGAGGTAGAAGGTACGATGTTCAGTTGTCAGAATGCTATATACTACGTCATGCATGACGTTCATATTCACTAGCACATTAAAAGCGATTTAACTGTGACTCCTTTATAAACACGATCATTCCGAATATTCATCATCATTATATCTGAGAGATGCTGTGTCTGACAGGGCACTGTGTGACAGGTGTTTACTCTGCCATTCTGCGAAGGACGGAACAAATTGTGTTCTCCCTCTCACGTTACTGTATTGTACAAACAACATTAAGTTTAGTACAAAGCGCGACAAAATATGGTGGAGACGAAACACTGTTAACACATCAGTCATCAAGTATTTCCGCAACTTGGCAAACTTTATAGTGTATTGGTTAATACTTGTGCATCATATCTATAAACCGGGTTGCTTTGTTAGGTGATAAGAATTTGTGCTCAAAATGAACCCGGTTCGAAGTCTGGCCGGATTACCAGCCTATTGATATTACGGTAACTTCGAATGGAACATTACCCTCTCCTTTAAAATCCTTAGATTCTCACCATTTATGTTCATCTTATAATATAATTTTTACATGACACAACAGCCCCTACTGGGCAAGGACATGCCCATTTTCGAGACATCACGATGACACGCAGGTACACAACACTCGGCAGGACTCCTCTGGACCAGTGATCAGATCGTCGCAGAGACATCTACCTCACAACACACAACCCGCACAACAGACAGACATCCATGCCCCTGGCGGGATTCGAAACGACAATCCCAGCAAGCGAGCGCCCGCAGACCCACACATTTGACCGCACGGCCACTATGATCGGCCTTCCATATAATTAGACATTATGAAAATTCTGCTGTTGAAAAAACCATCAAATGACCTAAAAATAATAAGATGTGTGAAATATGTCCGATAAGAATATCATCCGGGAGGTCCCGGTCTTCTTCAGCTTGTCTCTGAAGACTCTAGAAGGGCAGGCCTACATTCAGTAGGCAAAGATGGTCTCCTCCTGCATCCTCCTGAACTCATATTTATTTCCGTTTTTTATGGTTTATTCGGAATTCTGGAGCATTTCCAGCTCAAGAAACAAAGCAAGAAATGTCATGCAAGATAACACATCTTCGGCTGGGAAAATGCCATCAATATGCCGGAAAAAATCCTCAAAGAATGAAGACTTGTATCTTTCATGTACGAATTACAAGAAGACAATCAGCACTAACCGCTTAATTCTCGAAACTGAAGGCATTTATCTCTTATACACCGTCTTGGATATGTGGTCAATGATCTTATTTCATTTATTCGGGAAGACCAGAATTCGACCTTAGGTCAAAAGCAGCAACACTGTGCTGCGAAGTTCTTCTGGTTATTCTCAATTTCCGGTAGCACCTGCTGGGATAATATCTCAACCCAAGCCACGGCCGCCTTTTTCCATATTTATTCAGTGTGTAATTAAATGTTATTCCACCAAAAGATGGTGTATTTAAGAATGCGTCCATTAATTGACTAAGAACAGCAACGTGATATATCTCAAATGGAGGACCAGCTAAGCTGCAAGTTTTATGAGGCTGTCCTCAGTCCGTCCCGGGAAGTGCCAAGTACGGTAGGTTTCTTTTATGTTACTTTGACATGATTTCTGATTAATAGTTTATTAAGCCCTCCACAATTCACTCCTAAAAAGTCTGTTATTGACTGCTCTTTTAAATAAATACAAAATGTGTGAGAGTAAATGTATCACATTTAACTGCTCGACACTGTGTTTTTGTAAAGTTTCCTCTGTATCCTGAAACAGTTTAGCTTGTAAGAATAAGTGGCAAGAAAGCAAAACAATGTAATTGTCTGATGATGGACTATGCTGAAATTTGTGAGGTTAGGAAACTGAACTACAGAGGACACATTCTTCTAGCAAAATGACAAGCTAAAGTGGTAGAGTCATACTGAAATCTGGGAAAAATACCTAATATAAAACCAATAATTATAAAACTTCCAGAGCTCATGTTTGAAGTCATTTCCTAACAGAAATATACTATGAATGTGTCCAATTCTCAGCAATTTTTCGAGTTACTGAAATTGGTTGTGTTCTCAGTCAGAAGACAAATGTAAACGGTTTCGAAATAACTGTTAAGAAACCCTGCAACCACTAGTTGTGAAAGTGTATTCCTGTAGTGTGATAAATCGAGCTTAAAACCGGAATTGGCAACGTGCGAGTGGGACTGACTACGTGTAGGTATCAAGGCAGACATTGGACACGATGCTTTCCTATTTTGGAGGGACATGCCAACGTTTCCTACTGCGAATTCCCTGCAATGCACGTTTTTTTACTCGCTTCACTACTCTCCTTCTCTTAGAAGCAATTAAATCTTGTCGGGTGATCTACTACGCCTTGCTTAAACTCCAAGGTTTCATGGACTTTCTCAGCATCTGTCATCCGGCTGTGACAGGCTTATTCGTACCGAACTGTCTGGTAGTCCGAGGAGATTTGTAATCAGAGGCCAAGACTTCTGCTTCACTATGACTTGGCTGATCGACAGCAACTTCCTGGCGTTCAGTCATGAGGACTGAAAATATTTTATAAATAAGTATCCAAATACTAAATAATTATATAAATAACTGTCTAAAGACATCACTGTTTTACTCTGTGGTGAACTTTCTATATACACTCTGGTAGCATAAAACGAAGCCTCAACATGAGCAAGTTCTGCCCACTTCATGTTTCTACCGTTCTTCTAACAATTTGGAACCCAGCTGCAACTATATTTGCTGGAACATTAAATAACTGCATTTTGTCACGCAGTATTTAAGTTTTTCATCACTACTAAAACAAACAGCAGTTACTTCAGTAAACAGGGTTAACTGGGTGTTATTTCTAAGGGAAGCTGTTCTCTCTGTTGGTTAAAAACTTAAATTTAATACACGAATACTATTCGGCTGAGTATCAGTGCTCTAAGTCTTAATATTGTAATCTTATTTCGTTGTAGGTTTAAAAATACCACTTGTGGGTCTTCAGACATGTGGGGTGATGCCAAAAATTGAACTAATTGACTAGGCAATTTGAAACGTGGGGTGTGTAAGATGGGTAGGCCATAAGGGATTAGGTTGGAGAGGCTGATACTTCTTGCCGTTATTTTCGAAAATTTTACTTCGAAATTAATTTTAAGTCGGAAATGAAGATGCATTATAAGGCTTCAGCTGTTGTGCTGATGACAAGGCAAGCACCGAAAATTTGCAGAAATATGCCCAGTTTCTTCATAATGTCTGTCGGCTGGTCTGTCCATACTTAATAATTGCAGAACTGAGGAAAACAGTAAAAATAATTTTACCAAATTTCGCTAAGGTTTTAAAATAATTATTACAATCAAACGATAATAAACGAAGCTTAACACGAAGTTCTACTTGCATTTGTGCATTCATCTTTGGTGTTATTCGCCGAACATTTGTGGGAACGAAAAATGTCTCAAACGAAAGTAGGAGGAAGTTAAACATTTATTTTATACCCAGGGACCTTTTTCGCGAAAGTCCTGTATTTTCGAGGTACGTGAACAAAACAATTTCCATACTCTTTTCCGCTCTATCAGTTTTACGCCATTTGTAACACAGCAACATAAGTCAGCGTTCACGATATGGAAATCTAGAAGAAACTGCAGAGGACACGCGCCAGAATTATTACGCCATGTTCAAATTTCCTACCTTGTTAGTTTTCGACATATGAATATACAGGCCACGTTCGAAGGGGTAGAGTAGTATGCTATTTCTCGAGGTGCAAAAGTAACTGTCGCGTGATTTTAACAGCAGATTTTTTTTAAAACCATTTCAAAATCTCACTTTCGTGGAGAACGGAGATGAATTCCATCAAGACTGCAATACGAAAATTTACGAAACGACTATTTTTAATGTCGCCACAAAACTAAAAAACTGTAAGAAAAGTGCCGACCAATCCGACGCTGACGGCGTACATGACCTGAGGTAACTGGGGTCGACACAGTATTGCAGCGTATGTACAGTACATTGCTTACAAGCACTGTATTAGATAGATATAAGCCTACATGGGAATCCGTTTGATATCCCGTTACTGGTTTTCCACACTTGTCCAATCGTGCGACCGAGAGGTGACTATTCGACAATAACCATGACCCTAAGAAGACTTTTCAACAGGATTTCTCATAGCTTGCGGTTCCAATACATGTAATACATACGGAACCACAATCATTACTCACCATCTTATCGTAAAAGGAGTCATTAGTCTCCACAGCGTAACGGGCCGGAGAGCTCTCCATCGACTGTCAAGTATGAGAACAGAAGTGGGAATTAAGTAGGAAGTTTCAGTCCGTGTAGTGACGACGGTAGGAGTTAAAGGACCTAATGTAGAAATCTCTGCCCACGTGCGAATTGAAACCCGATTTCTTGCATGGACATGCACTTCTTATGCCCCACTGTACCCAGATCGGATTTGGGGCCCACCTGAGCCTGACGACTGTGTACTTGGAGCGTGAACTTCACAACTTACCCCTATCTAGTGCCCCAAAATAAACAGGCTGAAAAATGTTGCATGTGGGCTTCTATACCTGTGAATCAGCATTTTAAACGGCAGCTACATTTTATATTTGAAAATTTCAAATGTAAATTAGACATGAGTCCTTGTTGCATCAGGATCTTCTGACCGTCCGAACTCAAGTTTATACCTGTCCAAATATAACGAAGCTAAATGTCTCTCATCTGCTGCGATTACATCTCGAGTCAATTGGGTGGGCTCCTGCAAGTGTAAGGCCATCACACAGTAGCTGTGTAATTTCATGCCTCATTCTTCGTTTGCGACTTCTTCCTTTCCGCCTAAATGCACATTAAGCAATGTATTATACTCAAATTGCGGCGTCTGGACAACTTTCCTGGTCCTGAAACAAGTCTAACGTTAAAAGAATAAAATGTTGCCACCTATTTTGTGTATATGCTTTGTATAACGTACGTTTTGCACGATTTCTTTCCGAAGCGGTTAGTTTTTTTAAAATAACGCGAGCAATTAGGTTGTTTATAACACCTTACATTATAATTGATAAATCAGTTGCTAAATTTTAAGTGCCTACATCAGGTGCATTGACATTGTGACATGGATTTTTCTACAGCGTCTTTGTGCAGTGTCAAAAAACGGCGCACGCACAAGTTATAGATCAATTTTCAAGACAGTTTCAGTTCTTTCAGGCAAGCAGGGCACTTAAGTAATATGTAAATATTTAGTACCTACCTCACAGAAAGAATCTTACTTCTCTATTACAAAGGTAAAGCTGTGCAAGCTGCTTAGGATAATAATCGATGTTTGTTCCGAGGGACGTGCGAAACACAAAAAGAGGCTCTGTGGCAAAATGCAGAAATTGAAATACATGGTGGGCTACATACAGTCACCACTGGAGTGTAACCTTGAAAGGCCCAGTTTTACCTTATGTAACACCATGAGTAACATTAAAACATCCTGCATTTTGCCCACAAAGAAAATTTCTATGACTTCTTATATGTCTCAAAACAGGCACCAATTATTTACCTACGTAGCAATAACTGATTTGCTCGTAGGCTTGTTGGCAATATTTCGAAAGGCGTCTCCTGGCTTCAGGACGTCTGTCCTTCAGACCGTCCGCAGTAAACATCTCGGTTCCCGCTGTGTAGCACTTTGTGACACTTTATATTGGGGACTTCCGTTAACATTAGTCGAGAAAATTCAATTTTAGTTAAAACTCGACAAAAATGTTTGATCATTGAGAGCGACATATGTAACGCAACAATACAGAAGACAGCTCAGTATGTTGCTGTGAGATTGAAAATAAATCTTTAGATATAACTGAGGTTAATCTCGTCTTTAAACGTGTAATGTAGTGTAATATTCTTTGGAAATTAGAATTTGGCTGGGTAAAACAAAAGATTCATTTTATATTTACCAAATTGTCCCATGTTCTCTGTGATCAGTATATGTGCACGCTTTCGAGGAAAGTTCTCATTAAACTCTGCACATATTCTTTCTCTGTACATCAGTTGCATATCCAGCCAATCGTCAACACCATCTTAACGATGCTAGTAATCCCGTAGAAATTGCGAATTTACCCGTCATTGTGTCGAAGTGCACAGAACACGTATAGGAAAGATTATATTTGTCCATATACTTATAGAACGCTTGAAATAATGTTAATGACACTTGATATAAATACTGAGCAGTATATGCCACTCAAAGCTCATAATTTTTAATTTCCTACATTCTGTAGCAAAAACATGGCAGATGCACGAACCTACGTAGTGACAGCGATATCGAACTCTCTTCCAAAATACCGTAAGTAAACGACGTAAACAGAAATACTGTTAGTGAAAATAATAACTACATGAAGTCTTGAATTTAATGTCTTCGTAAACGCTATGCGACACAACTATGAAACTTCAGGACTGCAGTGTCCAAAGCGTACACGTGAAAACATTCTATCTTGTGCTGAATAAACTTTCCCAGTCTTGAAAGAAAGGAATGTTTCACGAAGAAGGCTAGGAAGATTATTGCCTTCTGGGATGCAAAGCTGTGTACGGTGGCAGAATTTCATCAAGGTTTTGAAACAACATCCACCTTCGTATTGAAAGTAGGAAAGCAAATTTTCTTGAAGACGGAGAGAGCATTTTCCTCTGAAATTATGGCACACTTCTATCACTTTACGCGGCATTACGTCTCAGATGACATTTAACCTTATTTAAAATCTTGTTTAATAACACAATCTTTATGCCCCGCGTATTTCACCCCCTTACTTCTAAATATTTACCTGACCACGTTGTTTTCAGTAACTTTTATCTGGCGCCATTTCCTTAATGAAAGCTAGGTTATATCTTTCCTTGACATAAAAAACTGATAATATTTCTGTCCTTACTTGTGAGGGTTTTGGCATCTGATGCGTAAACTGGAATAGAAATGCGAGATTTGAGGTTCTTGCAGCGATGATTACATATTAAAATCAAAATATATGACACCGTGTAGTTTTGTAATTAAACACACCAATGCTTGGAAGAAACCTGCTTCAAACTTCACAGTATCAATTTTGAACTGCAAAATAAGTTTTAAATTACAAATTTCTTTTATAGATGTATTCTTTAATTTTGAAACGATTCTGTAGTTGCTATAATGTGCGTGTAACCTTAGTAAAGATAACTGCCTCCATAAGTCTCATCCATACGCCTCCGCAGGGGTTCCCGTCAATAAAGATTTTATTCTCCTTGCATTCATTAAGTAGGTACACAGCGCCTCTAACACGGTAGAATTTTGCATCATATTACCACCACTGTAACGTGGCTCTTCGTGAACAGTGTAATAATAATAATTCAGAAAGTACATAAACATGTAAGACTGTTAGAGGAAGATGCAGAAGAGGCACATGGTTCTACTGCGAGACCAGGTGGTTGCTCTTCGGAGGGGGCAAAAAAGAGGGGTGGGCATTTTATGTGCCGAGTGGCGGAAAGAAGAGACGGAGGAATTGACAGCTTGGTTCCATCTTTCACTCGCCAGGGGGCACGCGGAACCGGTAGTAGCACAAAATGGCGTCTGTTCGGCAGTTAGACAGATAAATCTCTGTCGGTTAGAAAAGCAGCAGGGATCTGCCGAGCATACCTGTACGTACTACTTGTATACCATCACCGTGTACTACCAATTGGTGCACATGATACTCCTCATGTTCGGGCACCACCAACACAGAAATTTGTTACCCAACCGTGACCACTCACGCCTAGGTTTGTTTTCATATCTCGGGAATGTCTGGGATCGTTTCCATTGGAACTTACTCACTGACTGCAAGAACAGAATCCCTATGGACCCCTACTCAGGGTCCCATACAGAGGACAGCGTGTGTGTTCGCTCCCACTCATACCCCAATACTTGACATGGCAGAATAAAAATATTTTCTTTTTATGATAAAATCAGACTGAAAAGAGAAATTTGGCCTTGAAAGATAAAATTGCCTTTGTCCAAAAAAAAAAAGATGTGCAGAGGCGTAAAATTAAAGCTCCGTCCCTATTCGCCTTGGCATTGAGGCAACACGAGGGACATTTTCACGTTCCGACCGCTTTAACTCGGATAAAGCGCCCCAGGTACTCACTGATGACAAAGTTGTAGGTTTTTACTTGATATGGGCATTGGAATGAGGTTGGTGGTTACGGTCTCATCATCCTGCGGTTTCACCCAGGGACGGTGTACCTGGTATCCACTGACAAACCGACTGAGTAGGCCTCATACTAAAACTGCACGTGGACGCGTAGAAGAGGGTCTACTGTGGTGTATTTAATGGCACTGTCGGTACCTCTACAGCGTAGGATATATGGGTGGAAAGTGAATAATGAATTTTAACGGATATAGAAGGATCCGGAATTTTCTTCGAGACACTGACTTTGCTAGGTGCAAAGGGCGCGTGCAAATGTTTACTTCATCTTCCAGGCAGCACTGCAATTCAAAGCGTCCGAAAATATTGTAGCTTTGTTGTTGGTATTGTAATAATGCTTTCACGGGGTATCATTCTCTTTCAGAAGCTACCAATCACCCGTGCAGTTAAATTTCCTTTTCTTATGGAACCAGAAGTTTCATTGTCATGTTCACAAGATCCCTGTATTGGCCATACTCTGAACATTAACGGGGGAAATTAGAAATGTCTCTGTCCTTAATTAATCACCACGTTATGACAGAACAGGAAATAGCGGAAGTATGGCTCTACGCATCCGTAACCTCCGTAGTAGATGGAGGAGAGTAGTCAGTTTCACACCCAGGTTGCTTTATCCCCAAGTAAACAGCTTCTGCTGTCTACTTGTCAGGAGGCCGGTTGGGTCCCAGCGTCGGCCCGGAAGCTTAGGAGAAAAAATCCTGTTACCCCCGTCGGGAACTGAGATCCGATTGTCATAGCTTACAACGATGCAATTATTATTATTATTATTTCTTTTTGTACGTTTTAGCTAATTTTAAAGGCTTTATCAACCACAAAGTTTGAATGGAAGGCTGGTAATATCTGTGTGAATTATTAATTAAGAATGACAGTGAAGGAACTGTCGTAGTTACTTGTACGCTAAAATTGCAGAAATTGTACGCAGAAATTGAGGAAAATCATTAAAGCCTTTAGTGTCTCGTACTGCACCCAAACTATCGGCGGAAAAACTAAATTCTGATTTCCCAACTTAAAGTACGATCTTTCGATACAGCTGTTACTATCAACCCAGTTTATTGTTGTATTTACAACAATATGTGGGAATATTTTTGTGTGTGTGTGTGTGTGTGTACAGTCGACAGCAGAACGAGTGGAATTTAACTTTTGCTCGGAGAAGAGTGCACGCTTTGTCAAGGTGCTATAACAAAGAACAATTTGAAGTGGGAGAGCAGTCAAAAGTGACTTGCGGTGAGCGTCATAATTCGAACTCCATTTCAGGCACTGTTTATCGAATTTCTTCTGTCTAACGACGTTAACACCTTTTCCTTTTCGAAAGGCATGGTGGGGGTGTGCAGTGAGGTTGAAGGAACTGGGCGGAAACTAACTCTTACGATAATGACGGATCACGGCGGAGTTTATGGTTCAGAAATCGTGTCCATTGTAGCCTTGTTCAGGTACATTCAGAATATCGTTAATATCTTTCATTTGGAATATTTTAACAACCACCCTGATCGCTATATTATCCTATTACAGGTTTTATTTCTCTTTCTCTACAATGTTGCTAACACAGTTTAAATGTAACCTCTGCGAAATATTTTATGTGCAAAGCTTTTGAGAAATATATTTAGATTATAGCAAAAGATATAAAAAATTGTATAAGAGTTGTGAAAGGGGTAGGGTTTTGTAACACAACCTGCAATAAACTTAATATTATACATTTTTCGTGCAACTGGCAATATAAAGATAAGACAAGTTTGAATAAATTTAATCTGTAAACAACATTAAATTTTTATTTTTTCACCACGTAACGTAGAGTGAATTTAATAAGTCTGTATGAGCTACTGATCACAAACTAATGCACAATATTGGAACAGTTCGTGTTAAAAGCTGTACAAATCCCTACATACGTTTCGGCGAGGATATCTCCATCATCAGGGGTCATTCATTGGTACATGAGTCCATTCAAACATCCATATGTTAAAATAACACACTAAGTTTAACTCAAAGGATCTTGACACTGTACACACGAATTATTAAAAATGGTTTTTAAAACACATACAAAGTTAAAACATAGAGATGTCACATTATTGCGCAGCACTTGTCCAAATCTTCACGAGCGTTTTTACAACCATTTTAATAATTCGTGTGTACAGTGCCAAGATCCTGTGAGTTGAACTTTTAATGTGTGATTTTAACATACGGACGCTTGAATGGACTTATGTACCAATGAATAACCACCTGATGATGTAGATGTCCTCGTCGAAACATATGTAGAGGTTTGTACAGTTTTTAAGACAAACTGTTCCAATATTGGCATTAGTGGGTGACTAGTAGTTCAAGATGAAAATGCACGGTGTGAATAATATAAAGCTAGTAAGTCTGTTTTTTTGGGGGGGGGGGGGGGGGAATGTAAGAACGACGTAGATATCCTACGATGCTAGTGATGAAATAATGTGTCCGTATGCGACTTTACACGGAGGAACTGTGCTGATCATTTTGATGAACCAATTTATGTACTACGTCAGAATTTAAATAAAGTATTTGGACAAATGTTGTTAATTAACCTTTAAAAGCCTAGCGGTAACTTTGCATACCACCAGGTTCAACATTGAAAAATTCTACGTGGTGCCCACATTGCGTTTCTGTGTTTTGTACGGATGTCAGAACAAACAGCAACTTTTGCCTTATAAAACATTAAGAGATTGGTTTTTATAACCGAGGTGGAGAGTGTTTACAGCGCGGTACGCACTGTGTCCTTATATAAAACAGATACGCTTCGTCTTTAAAGTGCTAAGTCTTGCTAGAATTCCGCGATTATCTATATTACAGTAAGTTGGAAACATCACGAGAAGGACGATTTTATGAAACGTTAGCTATAGAAAAAGGAAAACGAAAGCAATTTTTGTCATGAATATTCTCCAGAATTTTCCGTATCTACCTAAATTACGAGTTTTAGGCCGTGCTTTTTATGCTTGGAAAGGGGGCTAGACACAGCAGTTCCAGAAACTTCAGGTCCCTAACTCTTCTCAAATAGGAGTACGACACGTTACGCTCACGTTAATGACTTTCTTCTTTTACCTGCCTAAGTTTCCGTGCGTTAACATTATCTTAACCCCATTAAGTGACGACGTTATACAAAGTCCAACACGACCAAGCAATCAGGAGGAAGCTGGGAGGGTTGCGAATTATTTTAATTTACGTTGCAATTCTGGACTTTCCCTTCAGGGGGGAAAAAAGTGGCTATATCGTCTAGCCAGACATTTTACCGCCGACAGAACGAGTTTGGAATAAATTTTATGGATGGAAAATCTTTACATAAATTCATATAGTGAAAGAATGTACACTTGGATTTCTTGTTATATTCTTTCAGCTAGTAGTATGAATCAACAGATGCCTTTTTTTTACAAGGCAGACAAGAATTCTATTTGCCAGACCTTTATCTAGAAGAGAAACCGCCCCTGCCCCAGCACTGCAATTACAACATCACATATCATACAAAGCGTAAAAATGTCGTCGTCTGTAATCTTAATTTTGTCCGTGCATTAGACATATATTAATGAGTCCAAAAAAATGCACTTACTGGTAGTTTTGCTGCGACATACTATTATAATCTTTTAGATGTTTCGGCCCTTTCTGAGCTATTATCAGGGAGAAAAGAGGTAACAGATGTATAAGACATTTATATATAACGTCATTAGGCAATGCAGCTCTTGCCTATACAAAGTTCGGTATCAAGCTTAACATGTGCAGTACAGCATTAATTATACAAGTACGCCCCGGAATAATTTAAACTCAGATTAATACAATTTTTAAACAATAAATACACAGAAAATAGTATTCCAAATAAATTGCGAAATACCATTGTAGACCAAATATTCAAGAAAGTGACAGAAGAGACCCCAAAAATTGCAGAAGAATCAGTATTCTTAACACCTGCTATAAGATGTACTCTAAAACCCTTATATGGAACGGCGGAGTTACTCGGAAGAATTCATGAGAGAAACACAAAACGGATTCCGCAAGGGGCGCTCATGTAT
The DNA here is from genome assembly GCA_013340265.1 of Coptotermes formosanus. Classification (NCBI taxonomy): domain Eukaryota; kingdom Metazoa; phylum Arthropoda; class Insecta; order Blattodea; family Rhinotermitidae; genus Coptotermes; species Coptotermes formosanus. The sequence continues at coordinate 1,010,947 of BLKM01003593.1, read as the reverse complement.
AGATCCAACATTATGCATCAAATTATTAATTGCAAAACGAAGGAAATGTAACTTGGAAACACACTTGTTTTTATAGATTATGAATAAAGCATTTGATAGCATACAAAGACAGATTTTATTTCATATTTTAAAATCCAGAAATATTTCAGACACATTATTAAAGGCAACAGCGGACACACACAAAATAAAATATTAACAAAAGTCAACTCCAAATCACCAAAACTGGCCGAAATTAATAAGGGAGTACGCCAAGATTGCCCTCTTTCACCTACACTGTTTAATGTATATAATATATATATTTAGATGAAATAATAACCAAATGGCAAAAAGAGGACATAACAGGAATTCCAACCTCAAAAACCAGCAACTGTTAACATTGTTATTTGCAGACGGCCAAGTCATAATATCCAACACAGAAGATAACCTGCAGAAAGCTGCACATAAATTAAATCAAATAATAGCAGAACACGGTCCAACTATACCCGTATGGAAAAAAAAAATCGATGGCATTTAAAGGACAAAAGCCAGTTTGAGTAACAGATAAAAAATTATAGAAGAAGTAAATTCTTTTAAATATTCAGGAAATTTGTTATCCTATGAAAAAGAAGCGGGCACTGATAACAAATTAAATGACTGCTTGAAAAAACAGGCATTATAAATAATGTGTTTAGACTACAGAACACCCAAAGAAAACAAGAACAAAATTACACAATACCCTAGCCCTCCCAGCTCTGCTGTACGGCAATGAAAATGGGACCATTAAAGCAAGATAAGCAAGGAGAATAACAGCAGCAGACATTAAATATATGAGAAGAACAGCAGGATACACTTGGACAGATCATAAGACAAATTCAAAGATTGCAAAGGAATCAGATATAACCCCAGTTTTGGGCAAAATACAGGACTACAAGAGAAACTGGATACACCATGTAAATAGAATGCATCATAACAGATTACCCAGGATACTGAAAAACTGCACACTAAAAGGCAGGAGGACCCCGGAAAAACCACTGAAGAGACTTCTCGATAAGTGAGACCGGATCGGGTCAACAAGTGGGCCAACCCCATAACAGCTACATGATGATGATGATGATGATGATGATCATAATGATGATGATGATGATGAACTCCGAGAATTGAAATTAAAAAAGTGTGTTCAGAATTTACATATAAAATTGCAATGTAATATGAGATGTTTGCATTCAAACATCTGTTTTTTAAGTGAACACACTGTGTTCACTTAGAAAACATACATAGTAATTCAAGTCCAAGGGGAGGCCATTCACCCAAACGGATTGAAGAAACTGACGTAGATCTTTGAATGCAAATTTTTACATTGTCTTGTAATTTTATACGTAAATACTGAACCCGCTTCGTACACGCACGAGCAGCGTTGCCTGATGGCAACATATACTAATGCTTTACCCGTCTCTTTACCTGTTACCTCGCTGACGATGACCCAGAAAAGAAGAAACAGGCATCAGATTACAATAGTATGTAAAGACACAATAGCAAAACTACCCATATGTGCACTATGTTGCACTCATTAGTATGTCATTTGTATTACAAAATACATATAAAAAGTATAGGGTTCTACTGTTCAAATTTACTGTTCGATGCCTTTGGCGACACACGTAAAAAATAGAGGGGGTGTGTATTAACCTTTTAAAGCCTAGCGGTAACTTTACATACGACCAGGTTTAACATTAAAAAATTCTACGTGGTGTCCACATTGCCTTTATGTGTTTTGTACGGATCTCAGAACAAAGAGCGACTTTTGCCTTATAAAACGTTAAGAGATTGGTTTTTATAACCGAAGTGGAGAGTGTTTAAAGCGCGGTATGCACTGAGTCCTTATATAAAACAGATATGTTTCGTCTTTAAAGGGTTAATATAGGCTACGAATTCGAAGAGCTTTACTCTCATCGGCTTTGATTTTAGACGCGTTACTGACGAGGAGGTGTCTGGGCACAGCCTACCCCTGGTTGCCGTTACTAGTCCCTGCGGGTTGCTGTGAGTAATGACTAGAATTAACATGTGAAACAGCGAATTCCTAAAGAAATCTCATAGAATTCCTGAGACGAGGCAAGCTGTTTACAAGCTCTATACGTACCGACATTTTACAACAACATAACTTTTACGTAGGCTACATCTGTGCATAAAGCGGGATTCGAACTCGGAATCCTGCAGTTTCAGTAGTCCAAGACCTCACGGTTTATCGCTTTAACCTTTTAAAGCCTAGCGGTAACTTTACATACGAGCAGGTTTAACATTAAAAAATTGTACGTGGTGCCCACATTGCTTTTCTGTGTTTTGTACGGATCTCAGAACAAACAGCAACTTTTGCCTTACAAAACATTAAGAGACTGGTTTTTATAACCGAAGTGGAGAGTGTTTACAGCGCGGTACGCACTGAGTCCTTATATAAAACATACGCTTCGTCTTTAAAGGGTTAATAATCAGGGTTTGGAACCTTTGAAGAAAGTCTCTTTGACGGTGTAATCAGTTAAACATCACAGCCCAGCGGTATTGCAATACGTATCACCTGTCACAGTATCAAGAAACTCTGCATTTTTCCCGCACATTGCATGCGTGTGTTTCGAATGATCTTTACAGTACACATCCCTTACTGCCTAACTAACATTAACGAGTTATCTTTGTACGGGACATGGATTGTGTTCTCTGTGAGGCAGGAACAAGTCTTCATATGTAGTTTAGATGAACTCCAGTCTTCCGAAGATTAATGGAAACTTCTGAACTTCACATTGTTCACGCCGTGCATTGCCGATAACCAATTAGTAACGTTCATCCAACAATATGCGCCATGTTCCTCCTTAGATATTTATATTATCATATCACACTGAATATTCCTACATGCTTCGATCGACAAGGGATCATCGTCAGGGATGATGATCCCTCGTGGATCGAAACGTGTAAGAATATTTAGTGTGATATAAAAATCTAAGGAAAAATATTGTGCATTTATTTGGTAGAATATTGTGAATTGGAAACTTCTGACATTTAAATTAGTTCAGTATGTCCTGTTATAACTGATGAGGTATTCTAACACACAGCAGCAAAGAACGTACACTGAAAAAAGAGAAGCTCAACCTAGAACGATTAGCCTAAAGTATTGGTAAAGGTAAAGGTAAAGCAATCCCTGTACAGGCCTGGACAGGCCCTTAGTGTTCTAGGGGGTTGAGGCTCCCAGATTTCGTAACAGTCGGCACATGAAGGTTGTAAGGTTGGCAGCCCTAAGCATCGGCCGCCTTTATCCCCCAGGAAATTTTCTGTTAAGTCTAAGTCGACTCCAGGATCATAGTGCGGCCGGAAGGACTATGTAAATGAAGAATTCCAATGACACCATGGGGGATCGAACCCACGACTTTCCGGCTTGTAGCACAGTGCCTCAACCAACTGTGCTACCGCACTTACATTAGAAAGAAAAATCAGTTACGCAACACAGGATTATACAGAACTTATAAAGACATAAAAAATGTAGAGTTTTAGTGTAAAAACTGGAATTACGTAGAAGTACAATAACCACTAGGCTTTACAGTAATATGCACACTTCATATCAAGTACTATGACGAACTTTAATACACCCTCTTTCCCCTTCTTCTCAAAAGAAAGAGATGCTTGCACATCGAATAAGTTGACCGATACGTACGGGCTTAACATCTAAAATAATTTAGTAAAAATTAAGAACCATCTCTGGCACAATAAATGATAAACTGTATTCATGTTCAAAATAATCTTACATACCGTTTAGTGGAAGTTCTCCTCCATTACGCTAAGGAGAGTACGAAGAAACTTCTGGCTTCATTTTTCTTTCTGGTAGCGTGACAAGTAATCTTCAGTTGTGTTCGTAGATCGCCTTGAATGGCACAGGCTCCCAAGCCAGAAACAAATAATGCCGAAGCAATTATTGGCCCCGGATGTGATGTGACCTTGATTAACCATTTGGTTTCTGCAACGATGAAGGAAAAACCATAAAGATCTTAGGGAGCTCTACGAAGACTGATCGTTATTGCAAAATATTTGAAAATTATTACAAACTGGAGTGTTATCTCTGTTGATAATAAGACGGTTGTGTGTTTATAAGCCAATAAAACAACACTGCTTTATTTACCATGACTATCCCTGCAGCCTAACACACTAAATTAACTGGGTTAACCCTTTAAAGACGAAGCGTATCTGTTTTATATAAGGACTCAGTGCGTACCGCGCTGTAAACACTCTCCACTTCGGTTATAAAAACCAATCAGTTAATGATGTATAAGGCAAAAGTTGCTGTTTGTTCTGAGATCCGTACAAAACACATAAACGCAATGTGGGCACCACGTAGAATTTTTTAATGTTAAACCTGGTCGTATGTAAAGTTACCGCTAGGCTTTAATCCTTTAAAGACGAAGCTTGTCTGTTTTATATAAGGACTCAGTGCGTACCGCACTGTAAACACTCTCCACTTCGGTTATAAAAACCAGTCTCTTAATGTTTTATAAGGCAAAAGTTGCTGTTTGTTCTGAGATCCGTACAAAACACATAAACGCAATGTGGGCACCGCGTAGAATTTTTTAATGTTAAACCTGGTCGTATGTAAAGTTACCGCTAGGCTTTAAAAGGTTAATCAACATACATAATGCAAGCATTCTTCGCCTAAGGCCCTGCGTTCCGAGTAGTCTACTGTCAAGTGCGAGGACAATCTATGACCTTTGCTGAAAGGGATGAACTGTGTGGGAGTGTCTTAAGCAATCCGTCTGTCCCCAATAACATGCGACCCCAGTACCGCTACGAACACTCCTGACCTATCGAACAGACCTCATGACCCCCCTTTAGGATACAGAGTGAAGGGAAGCAGCGACAACCAAGTAGGCTGAGCTCATGTTACTGAGTATGATGTATTAAATTTTGTGTAACTATGTTTTGAAAATTCGTAATTTGCGGGTGTCCATTTTTTATTTTATGGAAGAGACAAGATATTAATCAAGTTTTATGATTGAAAAAAAAAACTTGAAATGAGAGACCTCTTAGAAATCTAGGCGTAGAGGGAGGGGAAATACTAAAAGCGTCTTAAAGAAATGGGGTTTAGTGGTGTGTTTGGGTTAGGATACGAATAAACGAAAGGCCAGTCTGAAAACAACGAAATTTCCAGTTTCATTAAAGGTGGGGAGTTTGAGTAACTTTGCGACTGTGGTCCTAGATTCGGACTGTCCTCTGTGAAGTGAGTTAATATAGAGATACGTACTTCTTAAGCAAGTAGATGGAATTGCACCTATAAACTTTCTCGTTTTGACAGACTTTGGTGCAAGGTAACACCTGTATGTGTCACGTCACGCGTGGGCTGCATTCCCATCAATACTTAGAGTATTCCCAGTACTTAATTACAAAATCTCAAGCCCGAGGCAGGTGCACGTTCTCGTACCGACTGCCCACAGGAGTGCATCTAATGCTGCATAAAGCTGTTTTTTATAGCTAACCGAAATATGGCGAATACAGGAGCAAGAATCCTGGCAAGATCAGGGGCATTCGCTCCTTTCCCTCTGACAGAAGAACATTATTGCGTTTAACGTTACGAGGTCTGCAGTATGCGCAGAGAAGCTCAGTTCTGTAGGCGGACTGTACACACGTGACTAGGACGGCGGCAGTGGCCGGTTTCCGAATTAGACACTCTTCGTTTTTTCATTCGTCCGTTCGGCCGCCCGGCCACCCATTCGCTCAAGAACTGACTCTCTCACAGGCAGCTTAGAAGCCGATACGTCTATCCGTTTACATCCATCGTAGATTTGGCTTTCACAAGTGCTTTCGGTTTAGATGTATATTTAATTACGCCTTAATTTCGTCGTTTCGTAGTCCTGACCTCTTCTTCCTACTTGTTCACAGGAGGTGGAGAGGGGTTTTTGTGATTTCGTTTGATGACACCCAAGCGCACACCACAGTCGGCAGAACTCCTATGGACGAGGAATCGGCCCGTCGCAGAGACCTCTACCTGACAACACAAACCCTGTAAAAGAGACAAACATCCAATTCCTCCGGTGGGATTCGAACCCACGATCCCCGAAAGCGTTCAGCCACAGACCAACGCCTTAGACCGCGCGGCCACTGGGATCGGCTTACGCCTTACTACACAGTGTAAAATCTACAACTGTTTATCACCAATGTACCTACTTCCCCTTGTAATTCCATATTTCCTCCTCTAATGAACACACAATTTCCGTCTGTAGCACGGACAATGAAGCACTCATGAAACACATGATATATGCTTACGAATTTTATGTGGAATACCAGGAATTAAGAGGTTTGGAGGGGACCACCTTTAGTGCTTTTGTAATGGTGTGTGACTGCACGGGCCGTATTGATGCAGCTTAGCGTTGGGTGAACAAAGTGAACGCAGCAAATGTGACTAGCTCAGTTACTACTGGCTTCTCAGGAATTCTGCTCCATCGAGTTAATAGAAGTAAATTAACGGACGTATTGCCTTTCTTTTCTGCACATATATTTCTTACTATTTTCTGTTTATCCTACATTAGTGCTTCCGTATTAAGCATCCCAGGCAGCTGGTTACTTTAAAGTCCAGGGGTAAATGAACATACCATATTTTGAAACAACAAGGAACCCTGCCTTTTGCCACACAATGTACTTACAGTTTTCTTACAATTGTCGCAATAAGGATAGTTTATTTCCTTAAACAATATTAATTGGGTTCTCCGTGCTTCTGGAATACGACACCATGTCTTTGGATTTGGTGACCGACGTTTCGAAACAGCGCGATGGTGCCATGTTCAAGGATTAGATTCCTTTATGTAGGCCTACACATTTCAATCGTTGAAAAGGACACGACGCTGTCGGGCACCAATCGCCCAGTAACGCGATGCCACATCCCAGAAGGACGCAGACCTCATTCACCGCTGCAAGAGCCTAAAATCTCGCACAGCGTTTACTGGTTTGTCTTCGTAATGGACGCTCTGTTACCTGTAATATGCGAAGGGCACTTTTGTGTATGATTTAGATAAATGTCAGTCTTCAAATGGTTAAAATAGAAGCTAGTATCTATGGACTTCTCATGGTGCTCTTTCCTGTCATTATGTTCCATGAAGTGACACACAAGGAGACCGGGTTACGTCCCTTTATGCAAAACTATCGGCACTGTGCCTGTACCATGAAGTGTGACAAATTCCTTAGACCGCCCTTCCTGTTTTACTCCAAAATAAGGGTGACTTTATGAAAGGAATATTATCAACACGTGCTGCGGCACATTCCTCCAGACGGCTACCAGCACATGTGCAGTAATCTTTGACCCATGACAATAACTCGCTGTAATTTTACAGCGGTACTATAACGCCTATTCCCCTCATTTTGGGCCCACTTCTGTAACCATCTCCTTCATTCTATTAAGATTTAAAATATACACACGAACTGCCTTCGTTCAGTGAGTTCCTGATTTCAACCTTTTTAACAAATTTCATTTTAAACTTATGCTACACGCATGTAATATATTTTCCATCGTCTGTTTTGTTAAAGTACAACGTTTTATTTGTCATCAGGCAAAAGTGTGAAAAATCCGCTACTGGTTTCATGGAACTACCCCCGAATCCGGCACTAGAGATTAACTATATTTAATAGGCCTGAGGCCGATCCCAGTGGCCGCTCGGTCTAAAGCGTGGGCCTTCGGCCGAGCGCTTGCTGGGATCGTGGTTTCGAATCCCACTGGGGGCATGTATGGTTGTCTCTTGTGTTGTCAGGTAGAGGTCTATGCGACGGACTGATCACTCGTCCAGAGAAGTCCTACCGAATGTGGTGTGTGTAACTGAGTGTGGTATAGAAACCTCCTAAAGGAGGCGGCCTAGGCCCGAGTTGGGCTGTTGCGCCACAGGAGAGAGGGAATAAGGCCTGAGAGGTAAGTTTCATACGTGCAGGCCAGTTGATAAAGGAAGCAGAACCAACTTACGAAACTTCGTGATCTAACCAAAAATATGCGATGGAAAATGTCCAATATATGTCCACAATTGGTAACAAGACTTTGTGACACACCGATTTATTTAAACTTTCCTTTCAATCCCTCCTGCATGATCAAAAACAGACGCAGGATCATGGTCAGGAATATGATCCGAGATTAATCCCTTCGTTATTTTGATGTTGTGACGACAGTTAATATAAGAATTACTGCCTCTGAGACATGAGGTCGAGTAGTTCAGCAGCTAGGCATCAATACGTCAAAGGAATATCATCCAGGGTCTACCATGAGTATGTTTAAATATCGGTACGTACGGCCAAAATATTACATGGCTTCTCATGTCAGAAGAACACAACTTTAAATCAGATATTGATTTGTTGAAATTGTTACGTATTTTAACTAAATATCTCCAGAGACGACTAGGCCTATTTCTTATAAGTACTCGTCACGATCACAATAAATAAGAGGACTAATTTTGTAAACATGAGAACGTTGAGTGTGGATAATTCTAGACTTGGGTTTGCATGTGTTAACACCTTAAGAGCAAGTGTCAGATTCATGCGGTGATCCTGTTGGTACACTGAAGACTGAAGCAACATGTTCCTTCAAAACGTTGTTACTTAGCTACGAGTACAAGGTGCTACAAACAGAAGATCACAATAATCAGAATTTCAAACACGGCCACAGTTCAGGATATTGTAAAGTAAATTAAGTAAATAAAATGTCGCCGTATAACAGGGCATGAAGGACCGGAGAGGGAGTAGAGGTTTAGCTCCACTCTTTCTTTAACCTCGGAGCTATACGGGGGGTGGGTGGTCAATGCCACGCCCCAATCGCTTTACCCGCGGGAAAAAGACCCGGTACGCGTTTTACAGGAAGCTGGTTGGGCCCCAGGGCCGGTCAGGATGGGTGCGGAAAAACTCACCCTCTCCGGAACTCGATCGCCGGACCTTCCAGCCCGTAGAGAGTCGCTACACTTACTTCGCTATCCTGGTCCACTCAGGGTATTGTGCCGGAAGTAATCAGTACTAAAGTACTTACCAAGTGCTCTTTGTAGAGTCATTTGTAAGGGCTGTTGTATAGGTAAGCCCTGTACTTTAAATGAGAAGCCATTACACGTTAAACGTGCGTCATTGACTCCATCATTGTCAACACACCCCTGAAGCTTGATGCATTCTTCCCACTTCGTTATGAAATTAAATATTCCCTTCGCGCTAGAAGTCGGGTTCTTGCATTTGCAACCATTCACGGACAGCCTTTTATACTTCCTCAAAACTGTTGATGCCAGTGACTGCGCAGATGTTGCTTCACCGGCCGCAACAAAGAATCTGTTGCCAGGTCTGATAGTTCAGCACTGTACACGTATGCAGCCCAACTCAACGCCCGTTGGACAGACCTCTTGTTGCACTCGTTTTATTCGGAGCTTCTTGACTACTATTGTCATTGTTTGCGCCTTACGACGTCGCTGATTTTGCAATAATGAAGAGAGGTAAATGCTTTTTCATGAACAGTATTGCATACAACAGCTGGATTTTTACCGCAGCGAAATATTTGTTCTCGTACCAATAGGGAACAAAACCATCAATTTCCTCCGGGATAATGCTGAAAGAAAATGATATTCCAGTGGAATAAATGAGCGACACTTAACTTTATAATAACTTCTCATTTAATTTTTTGACCTACGGAACTTTTGTTTTTGAACATGCTTCACAGGTATCACAATCAATCATCGCGAATAATTGATAGCTGGTTAATTCTTGAAGTGCAGAATACGTATTGCAAGTCCATCCAGCTCCCAAATAAAGAAAAATTTCCCACTCGTGACCTACGAGGACCGTCAGAAACCATTAAATACACGGGTTAATTAAAAATGATAGATCCGGGGATCTGACGTAGGCGTTTTCAAAATGTTATTTCCCCGCACATCTGTTCATGCAGTGGTTCTTAATAACGCACCTGTTATATTGTACGAACTGAAGATGGTTGATTGAGCTGGAGATTCATCTGACAAGACAGAAACACGGTGTATATGCTTAATATGATAATTTCACCTGTAGTATATTACAACTATGACTTAGGTAAGACCGAACAAAAACTTCTAATTATTACAAATGCAAATTAAAAAAGCTGTCAATCTTGTATTTATTAGTTGTGTTGTGTTTAGGAGACCGGTGCCTACTGTTGTGCTGGCTCTGTTTCCACAAGCAAAGTCATAATCGCTGTAATTATCTCCAGACAGACGCAGTTCACTTCGAACAAGCATCTAGGTACCTGATCGGTCTCCATCCAATTATCGCTTGCTACAAACAACAACACAACCTTTTGTGCTGCGGCATCAGCGTTTTCTGCAACACTGACCATGCACGAAAACACTCTGTACATTGTTATGGCTTCTCGAGCTAACTTCATCGATCGAGTACATTAATTTTAATCACATTCAACTCTCAGTAATGCCTCTGCTTCTTTTTTATAAAGTGCTCACTACGTCATAACTTCCTTCTGACCACAGTATCGTCTTGTGTTAGCCTACGTCTGCATCAGCAATCAGCAAGCAATTGAAGTGTGGACAGGTAACTTCACTATTGCACGTGTGGGTAGAAAGGGTAATACATAAGTGGCTTTTAAGAGGATGGAATCTTGCATTTTAGTGTTTTATTTATTTTTATCGAAGGGCAAGTTAAAGAGGTTAAGAAACGGTTACGTTTTGTTGTCTTTTTACTGACTACTTTTCTCTGATACGAGGATGGGTCATAAATTGTAAAATGATTAATTACGAATTGGATGAATGGAAGGCAATCATAAAGTGTATGAAATTCGAGATTCTCACGGTGATTAGTATTAAACTTAGGGTATGCCGGAATGTGACGCCGTGTAGTAGGATAGATGGTTGGAACCAGAAACCCCCAAGTTCTGGGTGGAAATATCTGTTTCTTCACAGTGCAGATGAAGGCAGCAGGTTTCTTCAGATTTCGTTATATATCTACACAGCGTTGTGTCCCAGAAGACAGACATCTATTACTTATTGTTTCCACACTGGAAACTGGGGCTCAAGAAACTCCAGTTTTGGTTACGAACTTAAATTACTTAATGCGTTGTTTTTTTGGGGGGGGGGGAGAGTACGAAGTATAACTGTTGCTGTGGTTCTTTAACTAAACTGCTCAGATTGACTCAGTCTCGCTCTGGTAACAACACAAGAAACGAAACTTCTTTCAAAGAAAAATAGTAATTTATGTTTTCTAGTAGGCCTATGAAAGTATTCTAAAATTACCTCATTACAACTCACAATTAAAAATTAGCTGCTCTTTCCTCTCTGCTTGTTCCAGATTAAATTGAATACGTGGGATACGGAAGAGTAAACACGGTGTGCCACTACAATGGTAAGGTTTTCATACTTCTGTTCGACGAGGTCTTCTATGGCTTTTTCTATGATCCCACGTTTAACTTTATTAATGATAATTCCGCCTATATATGTTGCAGCCTTTCCCTACATTATCCAAGTTTGTGAGCCTCCTTGTGTTATTTAAGGAATTTTATTAACAACAGAGATCATACAAGGTTAGAGAGATGTGTTAGGGTATAACTACGGATAGACAGAGAGGAGAAAACAACAATGTCGTAGTAATAGCAGGGAGTGATGAGAAAAATCAAGAAACAGGGCATGCAGGATAGATATTGCTCCACGAATAAAATAGTTCGGTATGTGGCAACAACCACAACGGATCGCGTTTTCTCTCTTAATGTCCTTATCTTTGTTCTTTCCGTCATGTATGCCCACTCTTCACTTTATATTTTAATACTGGTTAAATCCTTATTTATAGTCGTGACGTAATAATATTCACAAGTTTTGGCTACTTCTCTTCTCTGGTCTTTTACCTCACATACTTCAGAATGGTAGGCAAGCCTACCATTCTGAAGCCTGAAATTTGTTCGTCACGTATAAACCATTTTCAGACATCTAATTCTAAAGGCCTGAAATCCCTTGTTACATAATTCAAAATATACAAAACTTATTGACAACCGATAATTTTTCCATCATTTTCTAAAGTATGTGAGGTAAAAGACCAGAGAAGAGACGTAGCCAAAACTTGTGAATATTATTACATCACGACTATAAATAAGGATTTAACCAGTAATAAAATATAAAATGAACAGTACAGCCGAGTCGAGAAAATGAAGTAAATATGAGACGATACGTATATATAAACTAAAACTGGGCCAGGTCACTTGACATAAAATTTAATGACACTGATGAATTATTTAGAGTGAAAATATATTTGAAATTCTTAGAGAAATTTAGCTTTAGAGCAACCCAGAGGCTATTGAATCAATAACACGTAAAAGGTAAAGTTCTCCCTGTCCACACCATGAAGGCACAGAAGAGGAATAGCTCCACTAATTTTTAACCTCGGCGCTAAATGGAGGTGAATGACCAACGTCACTTCCAGGCAGCCACTCCGTAGCGTAGTCGAATGACTTGTGGCGTATACAATATCATATTTAGTCCTGAACAGACCTGTAGTTTGAAACAACACGTCTTTTCTCTGTCAGTAACAAATGTGAATTTGAATGTTCGCTTCCGACACCCTGTTAATAATATTTTAAATTACACATTTTTAATGAAGCGCATAAAATATGCGCAAAGCAAACCGCCACATCCTAAACTGTCGAGCTATTTATCTATGTATCAAAATATTATTGGTTCATGCAGTAATGGGCCCAAGTAATACATATATATATTCAGCTATTCTTATTTAATAGTAATTAATTCAAGTTACTATATTTAAATTTAAAAGTTACAAATTAATGAACGTGACCTAACGTGCAGTCAGACATTTCCACGGTACCAGCTGAAAGAGAGAACTAGATAAGGCTTTCGACTCGAGGGAGAGGCGTTTAAATTAAATTCTACACTAATGCCGACAACATGTAGCAAAGAAAATAGGCTTTGGATACACGACATAATTGAACATGAAACTGATAAAGAGGAATTGAAAATAAGTATGCATGACATCAAAAGACGAACAAGTCTAAGTTATGAAAGTAGTACAAAAATTAGAAGCGAGCTAATCTTCAGAGAATTGTAGGGAATTTATAGAATTTTATGAGTGTGATAAAAATTTCTACAGCTACAAGAATTTTGTGTTAAGTAATATTGAGTACCTATCTTGAAAGAAGGTAAGAAACAAAAGAAGACAGAACATGTTTGATTCTTATTAGAAATAATGAGTTAGGGACGTGAGGTTTGGGTTGTCACTGGCAGGGCTGTGCAGTCGGCACACAAAAGCTCCGACTCCGACTCCTCGATTTTTAAAACTCCGACTCCGATCCCGACTCGTTCATGAAAGCTCAATATGCATTAATAACGGTAAACCTACAAGACATTTCATCACCACCACGTGAATCATCAGGTTACTTTTTTGACTTATAACCTACATTTAAGTATGTCTAATGGATACTGTAGCTATCAGGGCTCTGGAGTTGGAGTATCTAGTTAAGATTTTAGACTGAGGTCGGAGTCGGTACTTTTTTCCCGCCTCCGTCCGACTCCACCTAAAAATTCCTTCCGACTCCGACTCCACAGCCCTGGTTGTTACAAGGTTCTTTACCTTTTTGGATTCCTACAGTTTATGATTTTTTGAAGTACCTGATAAAATACATACAAATTGGCCACATGTTGATTAAAACCTACAGGAAATGTGAAAATTAATTAAGGTACGCCTGGTATACACACTCTTGGGAAGAATGTCTACATATTCACATTCACTTTTGTGTCCGTAGCTTTGTGTTATTGACCTGCCATAAATGTAACACTAAAAATATCAAAATTACGTTTTGATGGTTTTAAAAGTTTTTACATAAGTCACATACACTTACTTATGTAAATTTTTCAAAACACGTTAATTGTATCGTCAAGTGTAGGTATTCAAACTACACTTTGTGAAGCTGATGGTCCCTCAGCTGGTCAAGAAATTCATAGCCTTTTTTACCGCGATTTCAACAATCCGCCACCAGACGCTATCCAAAGCTACACGACCCCAGTACACACATTCACACTTTACTCCTTCAACATCCATTGTAATATTACCCTCCTAACTACATTTAAGTCTCCAGCAACTGCTACTCAGGTTGTGACAAAAATTCCTGTCAGCGCGATTTCCTTCTTCACGTTTCGTAATGTGCCATGTTCTCTACGGTGCGGAACCATCCGTTGCCTTCTGTCTGCTGATGTATATTAACCTTATAAGCCTAGCGGTAACGGACCAGGTTTAACATTAAAAAATTCTACGTGATGCCCACATTGCGTTTATGTGTTTTGTACGGATCTCAGAACAAACAGCAACTTTTGCCTTATAAAATATTAAGAGACTGGTTTTTATAACCGAAGTGGAGAGTGTTTAAAGCGCGGTACGCACTGGGTCCTCACATAAAACAGATACGCTTCGTCTTTAAAGGGTAAATGAAATAACATTTACGTGAATGATAAGTTTTTTCGAAAGCGTCTGTTATTTCAATCACAAAAAAAAACGGAACAGGATTGTGTGGATATTCAAATATAAAAGACTTTGAGATGTATGAATTTAGCTGCACAATTCATTTAAATTCAGAAAGACATTTAGCCTATAAGCATTTTTGTGTATAAGTAGGTAGGATTACACATAGTAAGAAAGTTGCTGAGGAGAAGAGCTCGAAATTGGCGGCGGATGTGTTTGGTTTGGGTGCTAGCTAAGAGTGACCTGGGGCCAAGGTGAGCCACCACGCCTTCCCTCCCAAGCTACAGCTCCCCTGGCGCCCGATCGGCCTGCCTCAAGGGCTTCATTTCATTATTACAAAGACAAAGCCCTCGGCGTCCCAGCAATTAGCACTGATTACAAACAACTAACAGATATGTGATGGTATTGATTAATTTTTCTCTATATGTTTTGATGGGTTTTCTGAAAGACACTTCCTGACTCAGGACTTACACTGAAACAAAGCACTAATGAAGACTAAATTTCTACTTTATTAATCAGGAGTCAAACAGACTCTCTATTTGATGTGTATCGCGGCATCATTCCAAGCGACCTGAGCGTGATGTTGCCAAGTTGCCTGAGGTGAAGAGTATGCGGAGCTTAACCACCACTCTCTTAACTTCCTCCATGATGTGGTGCACAGGCACAAAAGAAAATTAGCTTTTTAATAATTCCCTACATTTCCTTTTTGATCCTCTCATTTCTTTTCGCTTGTGGTTATTTGCCACAAATTCTATCTTTCCCAATCACGTTTATGTCTTTTCACCTTCCTCCATTTCCCTTTTCAGTCCGTGTGCCCTTCGCTAATTTGTCTTTAATTTCTATTCCCGTTTTCTGTTCTCTTGCCAAACATACCTTACTTTTTCCTATATTTATATTTTTGTTGAACGTTAGCACTACCATTTATGCTAAGTTACCGTAAGCGTCTAATTGTTATACCGTGACACTTGTAGGCCAGTCGGAATGAGGAAAAGTGAGACCAGCAGTAACAGCATAAGCAGAGTTAAATTGGTGGTTACTTTCAGAGAGGTTACGCCACTAATACTTTTATAATAGGACAAGCAAGAAAGAAAAAATAACAATTTTCAAAATTTCTAATGACGGTTTAACGTATTAAAATAAGGATTACTTGACATTTGGACTCGTGTATTTTGGATACGAAAGAGCCCCTTTCATTGGACTGAGTGGGTGCCTTCCAACCCTTCCAATGAGTATGGAAAAATCCTCTTTCATTGGACTGAGTGGGTGCCTCCCAACCCTTCCAATGAGTATGGAAAAATCCTCTTTCATTGTACTGAGTGGGTGCCTCCCAACCCTTCCAATGAGTATGGAAAAATCCTCTTTCATTGTACTTAGTGGGTGCCTCCCAACCCTACCAAAGAGGATGGAAACATCCATTTTCGGAAATGCTGCGTTCTGTTATGAAAGCAAAACGATGAACACAGGTCAGAAATCAATTATCCTAAGCAAAAAAAATGACTAAGAAATTAGCGTAGGGAGATCAACAGCCTAAAATAGGCAAAAAAAGATGGTTCTTATGAGACAGTGGAAAAAGTGAGAATTGCTTTGCTCGGAAACGTCTTCGGGAATCGCTAACACAACTCACGAATACGAAAGAGGAGAGCAGTAAGCATTGCACGACATTGGTCGATCCTAGAATTGTGACAGTAAATGAAAGCCTGTAAGATAAGGCCTGGACAGGCGCTGAGGGTTCCCGGAGGTCGAGGCTCCCAGACTTTTAGCGAGTCGGCACATGAAGGTGGCAAGTTTGTCAGACGTATTCACCGGCCGCCTTTACCCCCCAGGAAATATTCCTGGTATTCATTTCTGTTAGAGGCTGAGTCGACCCCAGGGCCATAGTGTGACGGAAAAGGATTATGTCAATGAAAAATTCCAATGACTCCATCGGGAATCGAACCCGCGATCTTCCGACTTGAAGTGCAACGCCTCAACCAACTGCGCCAGCTCGTGCCTCTAAACGAAACCCTATAGGCTACTTATTATTCAGACCATGGCACCCAGGTACTAATTAAATGCCAATTACAGGGAATTGTCTTCAAGGAACTGACGAGTCACATTTTATCAGAAGAACAGTTCTGATCAAGCTTGTGTAATGGGCATTTTGTTACCTTTACCTCGATTTCAAAGAAACCTTCTATTCACATTTACATTCGCAGCACGTTTTGACATGGTCTAAATAATTCGTGAGTCTGCCGTTCAAAGGCCACACAAACAGTACAGGAATAAGAAAGAGAAACGTACTTTAATCCAATGAACCATTCGATTCACTCGGTCGTCTCATTAATTCCTTCCTGGCTGCAGGACTTAAAATAACCTCATAAAAGTGCGAACTAATTACAGTTACGTCAAATTGCATATAGTTTGCCTTTATATTCCCGGTGAAAAAAAAAGCCTCACATTTTTAACGCCTGTTTTGCTCGTTCCTTAGTCTTTTGTCCTGCTGAGGGGCGGATCTTTCATAGAGCAGTCCACAAGTTGTGCAGACTGAGACTGAAAGCGGTAAATTTACTGCTAACCAGTGAGAAAAGCGAGGCGAATCCGTTGCGCGGATCGCCGTGTCGTCCAATCACGCATGGTCCCGGTTTGAGTCTCGTCGCATTACAGCGTTACATCCAGCGGGATGCTATGCGGCCTGTCTACCATAGCTTCATGACCATTATTCTCCTGGTTTTCCTCGCTTTTCCGAAATACGCATAAAATTGCTTTTAGATAACTTTGAAGTATGAAACCACTAGGTACGACGATCACAAGCTATAATATATATCTTAAAATATAAATAATAAATATAATAATATATAATAAATAAATAAAAAATATATAATAAATATAATATCTAATATATAATAAATAAATATAGTATATATAATAAATATATAATAAATAAATACAAGAATATATAATAAAAACATAAAATACCTTAAGTGTGTACATTTGAAGGGTGTGCATTGGATTCTTTTGTTCAGAACACGGTTTGGCTGCGCGCTTTCGTGCTTATGTCAATGAATCTTAGGGTTCCAGAAACAGCAGGAGGCATTCTATTACTAACTAGGCGACTATTAACTTCTCAGGAAGGACCCTGTTCCATGGAGTTACTTGTTAATGCAGTTTTCAATGTATTTATAACGTAACACATACCTCAATGCGTAAATATGCCAGCAGAATTGTGAAAAAATCAGCAAAATTGTATGGGTTTTGCTACTGAGCACTAAGACAAAACTGATTAAGGCGTCTTAGCCATCGTACATGAATCGTCATATGTTACATCACTTTACTTCCAGGAACACGAGTGGTACTTCGCTAAACATTACGCGAAATGCAGCAAGATGAAGAAGATACTCTAACTAGTGCAGAATTAAATACTGAAAGAAAGGCATCTACATCAAGAAGATGGCCGGTACTGAACTAAATATTTAAAAAGAATTGCTTCCGAATTCTGTGTAGATAAGAGACAAGGATAGTGTAGTCGACGTAACGACTCGCTATGTGATAGAGGGTACGGGGTTACAATCCCTGTGGGAACAACAGATTGTCCCTTCTCCACACCCATCCAGACCGGTTCTAGGGTCTATCCAGTCCCCCGTACAGTGGGTACTAGGCACTTTCCCGGGGTAAAGCGGCCGGAGCGTGGTGTTGGCCGCCGAACAGGATACAGCGCCGAGGTTAAGACGGGTGGAGCTATATCTTCACTCCCCTTTGTGCTTCCTAGGGCATGTTATGGGCTGACCTTTATTTAGATAAATTAAGCGGCTGATTCATTTTTACACACTGAACTAGAACTGAGCCTGAACTGTACCTAGATCAAGAGAACAACAGGTATTTTACCAAATATTGAACGAAAATGGGTTCTGGAAACGGCCTACTTGATTAGGCGTAAGGTGAACTAATAAATACTGAGAAAGTGTACCCACATCGGGAAAATAAGAAATACGATACTAAATATTGAAAAGGCTTTTACTTCAAAGCGTACTTAGACCAACAAGACTACTGTCACAGTACTAAGTATTGAACGGGTGTATCCTTAACTAGACCTAGGCCTGTATCAAGAATGTCAAAGGTATAATATTAAATACTGAACAAGCATGGATTCCGGACTGTACGTAGATCATAGGAAAACTGGTACAGCGCTAAATATTGAAGAAACATGCGTTCCGGACTGTACTTACACCATAGGAAAACTGGTACAACGCTAAATATTGAAGAAACATGGGTACCTGACTGTACATACACCATAGGAAAACTGGTACAGCGCTAAATATTGAAGAAGCATGGGTTCCGGACTGTACTTACACCATAGGAAAACTGGTACAGCGCTAAATATTGAAGAAGCATGGGTTCCGGACTGTACTTACACCATAGGAAAACTGGTACAGCGCTAAATATTGAAGAAGCATGGGTTCAGAGCTGTACCTAGAGGAACTACGACGAAACCGAAGTTTTATTTTGCGTATACGGCTAATTTGTACTCAGGGACCAACAATTATGTTGTACGCCAACTACTGGATTTAACGGAGTTAATTGTACACCACAAGAGTGCAGCAGTATCCTCCTCAGATGTTCACTTTTTCTGAAGCCGTCATTAAGTATAGCGTGACGAAGTAAATAGAAGGTATGGCTCTTTACAATGACCTGCCCCCTATAACCCGTTTCGTTAGAGGAAACGTTTGTGCTGCGACTAAGTCTGGTCGCAGTACCCGCATTAAGCACGGCTCAAAAAATTAAGAGTATAATACGAATAAACTGTGAATGTTATCGAAAGCAGTAATATCTTTTTGAAAGTTTGTCATGAAGGCATATAATTTTGAGGTAAAAGGGGTAAAAATAAGCAAATCGCCTTACGATTAGACTTATTTCCTGGATAGGTACGTAATCGAATACGCCCAAAACTCTAAACGAAAAGTGTTTATCACAGTACATATTCCAACAACTGCACTTTAATTTGATGTACTACAATAATGTACAAACACGTGGCAGTCCTCCTACATGTTTCAGTCTTTTTCGGCCATCTTCTAGGACGTAATCTTCAACAACTTTCCCTCTATTTTTTTTACAACTGCGCGGCACTTTAAAAGTTTTTTGTAATACACACAACAAGAATATTTAAAAAGAAAATAGAAAATGCGGGCTGCGCGGCAACAACTCAGTGTGCGTATCAGCATTTCCGTTATTGCGCGGCCGCGCACCCGCGCAGCTTAGAGGGAACATCGCTCGTCAAATAAATTTTAACAGTTATAAACTAATTCAATTTTCTGTCGCAGCACCGCGTCAAAAATACGGAAAAATAAGAAATATGTTTACCTTTTAGGTGCGTAAATAAGGCTATTCTGAAAAATACAGACATCTACCAATCACCCGCAGGCTGTGGAAGGACGAGTTGCGGAAGTTCCTAATTATAGTACAGTTTTCATGCACTGCTGCCGAAAGTAAAATTTTTGACACGAAAGGAAGAAAGGAATTGATTTTGTCTGCAAGTAAACAGCTACGCTGGAGAGGAGAAAATGTGAATTTTTAAAGAACGCGCTTGAAAATTTCATGTCCTTCATTAAAGTAATAACTACACTTTTACCCTCATGTTATTCCTAAAACGTTACTTTTCGAGAATCATCAATATATTTGACACGACAGATCTGTGATATGGAATCAATTGCACATATTTTCAGTCCTAGGAAATTTGTGAAAACTTACACACTTTTATATAGCATTATTTTTACTGATATTGCAGTTTATACCGTGTCGTTTATAGGGCAAATCTCCCTCGTTTTATTTTTTAGAATTAAATATTCCACAGATATAGATTTTAGCAAATTATTATGCCACTAGTGGAGCTGCGATAAATATGGAGGTACAGACATGCGTCACACTTTTAAGCCATCTGCTTGACTCTTGAAGATGTGAACTATAGGTTATCCCAAAACTTTGGTTACTAACTACCAATCAACGCTGCGTAACATCTCAGAAGAGTAAAGATCTTATTTACACCGCGGCGGAAGCCTGAAATTTCTTAAAGCTATATGGTAGAAGATTTCGTCTCATAACTAACGCTGTGTGCTTCTTCGTGTTTAAAATCAAGTAACTAAAGCAGTGATTCCTGGCTAAGCCTAACACAGAGTAACCTGTTACAGAAACTGAACTCTCTCGCGCAAAACAAATTCTGCAAGGATATTATGCACGTTCAGTGGCGTAGTATGTAAAACAACGCCTTGACAGGGCATTCCCAAACATTTATCAAAAATCTCACAAATATTCAAGTCAGGAGTTAGGAAAGTAGCAATTCCAGTTTCACTAAAACACAAGCTTCTGACAGTGCTCCATAAATTACCACAGAACCATTAGCCTACACATAAATAACTTTTGCAAGTTATAAATAAAAATAACCGCACTTGAACCAACGTTCGCTTACGTAACGTTATTTAGTTGTTTCTGTGGGGCGTAGCACAAGTTGTAAGTTTTTATTGTTCAGTTATAAAAGTTTTGTAACCTTTATACAATTGGCCTCCCAATACTCTGTTTGTGCTGGCCGCTTCTTATGAAACAAAACTTCAGATATACGTCATTGTGGGGCGGGAGTGTGGGAGGAGCATGGATCAGGTTGCTATTGGTTCGATGGCACTGTACCGCGGTTAATAGAACGAACAGAGGAAGGGGAAACACTCAAATCTGCCCTGATTCATTGCGATTAACGCGACTAATAGCTACAGACAACGTTAATGACAATCCTACTTGTAAACATCACTTTCGTAATAGGGGAATATGGCATAATGTATCAAAATAACTCGTAGAGCACGTTTATGCTGTCATACAAATGTGAAAAATGTTCGGTGAACCTCCAATAACACTTGGATAGATGTGGGCCCGCAAAATGGCCTAGATGTGGTGGTGGATATTGTGCCGAAGACAGAAACGTGGATGTCCAATCCGTAGCCATTTCCTTCACTGAGTTATCAGGTTACAAATATCCCTCTGCAAATGGGATTCGATCAAAGAACTTTCTGTCTGCGAATCACAGGGATAACAAAGGCGCTACGTCGCTCAGACACTTTGTTACTGAGAATGTATGAACAATGGAGGAAATAAGAAATGAAGCGTAATCTTTTCGCCTATTTTTCTACTCCTCTTTTTACCCTTCTAACTTTCAAAGCCGAGCGGTTAGTTTACGTACCACAAAGTTACCATTGAGAAATTGTACATGGTGCTTGCATTGCATTTACGTATTTTGTACGGATCTCAGAATAAACGCGGATTTTTGTCTTATACTACATTAACAGACTAGTTTTTTGTAACCGAGGTGGAGAGTGTTTACAGCGCGGTACGCACTGCAGCCTTACATAAAACAGACACGTTTCGTCTTTAAAGGGTTAAGATAATTCAGACTTTACAATACACATATCTCACACACCTCTTAAGTTTCTTGCACAGATTTTGAGTTAAAGGAAGTTTACATTTACACTGGCGAGCTGTCAGCCTGTCTCACCCCCTTGATGTAATTTCGGACATGGTGTGTGCCTCAGTCACATTTCTAAGCCCATAAATGCTGCAATTACATCATTACAAACTCACCAGCTATTGAGGTGGGAAGCACACGGGCACTGTTCGATGTAAAAGGTATATGCTATTTTTTACAACCCACTGCTTACCTGGGCCTTCTAAAGGAGATACAAACCTTTAGACAATTCGAATTTTACGTATATGGGAATTTGACACACTACACTGCAAGCACATAAATATAATTTTATTTTTTGTAAGCAGTACGCTTATGCGCATGTGTGTGTGTGTGTGTGTGTGTGTGTGTCTGTGTGTTTGTGTGTGTGTGTGTGTGTGTGTGTGTGTGTGTGTGTGTGTGTGTGTACTGTAAACCCTAAAATCTCTGCCGAAATTCTAAGCGAAGTGTCGGTGTATTGCGACCATAAAAATAACTGTGGGTACTGTAACTAAGCCAATGGCTGTGACGTAGTAAAAAATTTTATACACAGTAGGCCTA
This sequence comes from Coptotermes formosanus, assembly GCA_013340265.1. NCBI lineage: Eukaryota > Metazoa > Arthropoda > Insecta > Blattodea > Rhinotermitidae > Coptotermes > Coptotermes formosanus. Next base: position 988,488 of record BLKM01003593.1, on the reverse strand, counting down.
TCTGTACGTACGGTATACCGTATGGTATATATGCTTAAGCAGGGGAGAAGGTGGTGCGTGTATTCCTCCGCCACCCCCACCCCCCGTGTTTTCATTTCTGAAAGGGAAAATTTGGTTTCAAAAAATTATTTCATTACTTTTTTATTACCTGTAATTGGAAAATGCTTACATCTTAAAATTTTTAATTTATAATGCATAATTAATGCGTATCTGTTTTCATTTGCGTCCTGCCATCTGACCGCTGCTTAATCTGAGCAGTTGGCATTACGTCGTTAAATTAAGAAACACGTAAATACGTTTACGGTGTTATTGTGTACAGGAAAATACTCATATCTATATGAAAGGGATATACCTGGTATTACTCAAGAGAATCTTGATGTTCTATAGTACGTCGCAGGACATTTGCTTAAATACTATAAACTAACCGACGAGAAATCTTATTTGATGTATCAGATTCCGAGAACGGATCTATCGTCCTTTATGCTATGAGACATACCGGCCACTGTACGTTACTTTGCTTAGTCAGTTTTCTTAATAAAGTGACTAAGAGGTGTCTTGGCCTCACACCGGGAACCATTTTGCTACCGTTATGAATAATGCCCGTGCGGTTTGGCCTTTAGCCCGGGCACGGACGGTAGCATTGTCTTATATGTAGGGTGTCTGACCAACATCAGAAATATGCTATGGTCTCAGTTTGCTGTTGCACGTCTTCCGTACGAGCATTAGTACGACGCTCACAGACGTTTCATGTTATTCTCTGTGTAAAAAATTAATTGGAAGGCGCAGGCTAAATATCGGTCGATGCGTACGGTATAGGCCTACGAGTAGCCTATATCTATTGACTTCATTCACCTGGGGAAGTTACACAGGTGTATAACATATGAATATCAATTGCGCTGCTTATCCGGTGATTTGAACGGCATGATTCTGGCTTTCCTTCGGGTTACTACAGCAGTATTCGTTTCGTTTCGTAGTCCTTACCTCTTCTACCTAATCACAGTACTTGTCGAGGTTGTGTATTTTCACTTGATCACACTCAGACACACACCACAGTCGGTAGGATTCCTCTGGACAAGGGATCGGCCCGTCGCAGAGACCTCTACGTGACAACACACAACACTCACAAGAGACAAATATCCATGCCTCCGGTGGCATTCGAACCCACGATCCCAGCAAGCGCTCGGCCGCAGATATACGCCTTAGACCGCGCGGCCACCTGCAGCAGTATTCATTCTTTAAATAAAGACAAATATGTGTGTTGGACGGAATGCTGACGTTTTATGCTCAGCACATCAATAAACGTTTGTAAGACACGTCAAATTTGCAGAATCTCAGAGATATTTCTTTACTCCGCGCACACCGAATCCTGGTAACTCCCGAATGCGAGTGTGAAGCGCTTCAATTCCATCAAGCAACTCGGTGTAAACAGAGTAAGTGGACGAGCACTAACTGATGTGTTAGTGTTCGAAATAATAACACCAACTAATGCACCAAAAATATATATATATATAAAATTTTATTCTTAAAAGTCTCCTACATGTTTCGGCCCTGCTGGGCCATCTTCAGGGAGAATAATGTTGATACACTATGGTTGCGTTTATATAGTCAAGTGCGAATGTGCCCTGGGCTTCATCCTCCGTTTCAAGCAGGGCCGAAACATGTAGGAGACTTTTAAGAATAAAATTACATATATATATTTTTTGGTGCATTAGTTGGTGTTATTATTTCGTATAATACAGTGCACGGACATGGAACATATTAAATGTGTTAGTGTTCGTAAGGTGCAAGGTAGGCCTACGTCTGGTGGTCATGAAAGTGGTCATCCTGGTTAAGGATTTTGGTGGGTTTCCTCAGTTACGCCAGCTGAATATCAGAATTGCGGATCCATACAGGCTTAGTTCAGACAGTTTTGTGGCTGCATGTATGCTGGCAGTAAGACTGGCCTAATTAATAAATCCTTTATTGAGACGTGCGCTTTTCTGGGATATTACGCAGCGTTAAGTGGTAGTTCTGGACCGACGTTTCGGGACAACATACCGGACCTATCTCCAAGGGTCACGACTTCTTGACCCTTGACGATGGGTCCGATAGGTTGTCCCGAAACGTCGGTAAAGGATTACCACTCGACACTGCCTAATATCCCCGAAGAGCGCATACCCAATGTGTATCGCGGCAGAAGCTGGAAATCACGCAAAATCCTATTATTCTTCAGACCGACGCGTTCACTTCCCCTTCAGCCGTCATAAGGGAAAGAAATAACTTAGCAATGCCAGTAATATTCGGCACCTGAAGTGTTATGTAACAACACAGTCGATTGCTCAGATCACCAAGCAGGCGTATGACATTGAAATTCATTGGCCAAATTCGATAAACACGCAGGCATACATTTTGAAACTATTAATTCTATTTTTACTCATATCAGCCTAGCCGTGCCAAAAAAAAAGCTAGATATGAACTATATAACACAGAACTTGAACAAAGGGGCTGTATTCTACCTTCAAGGTAGGGGGCTTAGCCGTTGCCCCTATGACGATCCTCAGGATCCGTTTTGCGCAATGATGAAACAAAGAACGATTGGCAGCTCCTTGCAAAGCACTACGTCCAAACCGAGTTTCAGATAAAAAAGCATAGTGTAGTTCAGAGAGCAGGGAAATTTGCTTCGTGCAATATGTAAAGCATTCCACAACATGCAAAGCAAAGCTTCTCAGTTTAATGTTTTAAAACAATGTATCAATTTTAAATGATCCATAACCGTGCATTAAGCAATCTGATATGATAAACCAACAAATGCACATAAGGGTCTGGTGTATCTGTCTTTTTAATACACCCACTGAAGATGGCCACATGAGTGACCGAAACATGTATGCGGTATACGGAGTGTATAATACACTTTCATACACTTACGTGCATTTGTTGGTTTTGTTATCGTATCTAATTACATCAGCTTTCTTTTAGGCCTAATGTTCACTTCAGTGCTGGAAATAAATTGCATACAAGTGAGCAATACGCGGCACTTCTTTCCCAAATCCGGTCGCAATGAACTTATGTAGACCTATAGCTTTCTCCGAAGGTGAACATTGCTTCAACACATAAGAAGACATGTGCTGCTCTTAACTAGACTTAACTACTGTCAGATCTTAAAAGCTGGTATTTTATATATCCATACTTGGCCAACGACGACATATATTAAACTAGGTCTATCAAACTTGCATCCCGCAAGCCTCTTACGGCCTGCAGAGCTTCAGGTTGTGAATCGCACGTCTTGCTATTCATGAAAATTTATTATCATTCTTATCATTTCTATTGCACAGTACATCTAAGAAATTACGAAAAATTAAATACAAGGAATATTTTACATCTTGGGTATTTCCTGCTTTGAAAGTTTTAAAAATGAAGAACGAGGAGGGCCCAAACTGTCGACTTGCATTTCGGATTTGTCCCGCTTGCAGTTTTGAGTCCGAGAGGCCTGCATTAGACTCGTGTTAGGGGCAAATGTGTTAAATAAATACCACCAATTAGTAGGGTTATATGTTTCGCAAACACAGAGCACCACATAGTAGGGCGGTAAGGTTCGCGAACTTTTACGAAAGAAAGTACATTTCATTTTTTTTTGTCTTCCCTCTAATGGCCTCCCATCACGGAAGTATGGAACCGAAATCACTTCCGTTCCAATTATGTATACACATTTATTCTCTAACTTAAATTTTGAAACTGTATCAATTCCAGCATGGGGCCATACTTTTAACACCATTAAAATATCCTCTATTTGAAGTAGAGTGTGATACAATAATTGCGACACGCAAGGAAAGTGTACTCGTATTGCTGACAACAAACGTACACGCACACTGTGTTCCGTACACTAGAGCACGGCCTTCTTTACAGGAGGTCTGTTGACCTCAAGCACCAAGATCGTGAGTCTCTGCCACACCCTGGATCTCGTTTCTTCTCGTGATACACAGAGGTCATGGTACTGCGAACCCACCGTACATGTTCGTGACCAAATTGCCGGTGGCTATAATAACATACTCCGAAATTTCGCCTTTTAAATAACTAATGTGTATCTATATAATACGGAGTTTTCAAGGTTCTGTGAGTGTTTGAAAAACAGGTGGTCAATAGGAATCCTAACGCACTGAAGTGTAGTAAAAGCCTATTTATAATAAAGTAGGAAGCTACGTAACATTGAGGGGGCATGAGGTCTTTATTAAAACTTCTCCCAACCTTCTGATCCTGCCATAGAAGCGTAATGGACAAATTTCAGATTGGAGGTTTGTTTACAAATATAAGTCTCTAAGACAACAGATTCTGCAACCACGCGTACATTCATGCCGAGAAAAAAGACGGAAATATTTACATCGACGTCGGGGTTTTGTAAGAACAACAAAGGGCTTCACATTGTGAGAATTTCAAAAAACGAAAAATAAGTTCGTGACCTAATTTAGGTATTTCAGTTACATTATGTAAAAGCTCTCAGATTTTTCATTTTAAACATGGCTGTTGCGCTTTTGATTATATAGAATTAGTGAAAATACAGATTGTACACGCAAGTCCAGTTTGCGCCTCTACCAATTGAGGAACAGAAAAGGATAGAGCTGAACTGTAATGCCAACAGGTACTTCAACAGTGTAACTATAGTTACCACACGTAAAGCTCTGGCATCCCTTAGCTTTGTAACAGAGCAGAATGTATGGCACTACACTTGTGCTCATTTCCCAGATTTCATACCTTTAAGAATTGCCTCATGGTCGTCACAAACACTGGCCGAAACGTATAGAAACGCAGTAATTGAATACATACAGAAGTGTTGTGTTTATAGCATGTTCTTGCACCTATTGTATGTGCTGAATTTACTTAGGGTTTCTTTGATATCATGTGATAAATAAATCATAAACTGATGAGTTTTTCTTACGTCAAAGTGTCTTTTTTTTATTCTTCTTTAACGTACCGTTTTTATACCCTTTTCAGGAATCACTTGCTGTATTCAAATTTTAGTGCTTGCATGTATACCAGCATAACGCAGGTTGAAAATTATACGGTGAACTGCTTTGTTTGTTACACAGATTACATTATATCTGCCTACAGACCAATGTGACAGGCAGCAGGTCACTATTTTGACACTTCAGTAGCCACCTGCCACGTGAAAAGATGTGATCATTCATATGCCTGCAACAAGACGATGCGAACCACAATAAACAAGCTTATTAGTCACTATATTGGAAATATGATCTGTGCAACATGTTAGCTGTGTGTTTCTAAATAGGAAATAGAAAAAAACAAAGGTCAGACACGTCTCATGTGTGAAAAATAGTGCTGTAAAAATCTTTTGTTGCAAATTAGATTACATATTATGTGCATACTCAGAAACAGAACGCCATATATCGGGATTCGAGTCATAACACCACTCATTCTCGGCACTAGTACTACATGGGCGTGATTGTTGAGCTTCACGTCCCGACCGCTTAACCCCTGGAAAGTACCCCAGTACCCACTGAATTGAATAGAATGGGCCTCAAAGACGAGATGAAAGTTTAAGAGAAAAATATCTTGCCCTTGGTTGATTTCCAACTCCGGATGGTCCAACTTAGCAGAGTAACTGTAAAGACTACGCTAACTCGGCTCCGCATATTCAAAAACCTTACTAATATTTTATATTGCCATTTTTATATTTCATATATTAGAAAATGAAAATGATTTTTTCATTACTGCTTTTCCGTTTATTGACTTTCTTTCTTTACTTTTTTCTGATTCTGATCTCTTTGTACCTACTCACTGTACATGTAGAGAGTCATTGTTGCACTTGATCATACTCAGACACACCACACTCGGTGGGACTCCTCTGAACGAGGTGTCAGAGGTTTCTACTTGACAACACAGAACACTTAAAAGAGACAGACATCCATGCACCCAGCGGGATTTTTTTTCCTCGTCCTGTTTGTTCCTTTGATCCATTTTGTACCTTTGAATCCTTCCCCCCTTCTTCATACCACTTATGTTCCATATTATTGTCCTTATACAACAAACACTACACAAATGTCCATGTCCCCGATGGGATTCGAACCCCCATTCCCAGCCAGCGAGCGGCCGCAGACCCACGCATAGACCGTGCGGCCACCGAGATAGACTGATTAGCAACTGAAGGATGTAATCCCACATTAACAATTGCACTGCTTACAGATCGATTAATGGTAAGAGTCGCCTTAACGAACTTACGCGTTTTTCTACAAGGGCTTACACTTGTTGAACATAAGACATACACATACAGGAGCACCGAAGTACTTTCACTCAGAATTCCAGGAAATGCAGTGGACACTTGTAAGCACAGTAATTTGGGTCAGATGTGTTTTTCCTCACGAACTTACTCCCATCTTCACAGGCAGGACCGCACCCCACAAACTTTCACTGGCAACACGCAACTAAGCTAATTCAGTACGAAAGAGATAAACATCCATCTTGGATTTCGTGATTACATCGTAACAGTGCACCTCATCTCGTCTGTACAAACTGTCTGCTGACAAGCTGTTGTAAAATTCAAAGAGTTTCAGTGGCCATCTAAGGGTTCTCTGTCATTTTTGGGTTGATCTTCGATAGGTTACACGTAAATGTCCTGAACCAAGTTGAAACATGTTACTTGTTCAAAAACACTAATAACCAACAAATGCACAAAGAGAGTTTTATCATCAATTGTAACACACTCCTACATGTTTCGACCCTGCTGGGTCATCTTCAGGGAGAGCTCTTTGTTATCGTTACACTAAGGTTGTACTTTATA
>BLKM01003593.1:747926-971759 GCA_013340265.1 Coptotermes formosanus | reverse complement strand
GGGGGTGGGTGGGGACGGAGGTTCGAAATATCGTGACGTCACAAAATTCTTAATATAACCAATATGATTCTGTGCAGAGCTGTCTAGATTTCTCAGACTCCAGCAAGCAATTAGCCGGCTGTTTAAGGATGGCCAGAAGGCGGCCTATCGTAACTGTTTCCAGTAGGCCTAAACTGTACACGTTATGATGTTCTGCGTGTAAAATATTACGCACTGGTAAGTATTTTGATTTTAAACAGTGGCAACTACTTTTATACGCCATCCATTTCCTTTTGGCTTTGGGATTTGTGGCGGAAGGGGGGTAATGAGTATGTGACGTCATTTTGGAAGGTGGTTAGATTTTTGCGATGAAATGTGTTAAGTGGGAGGGGGTTGGGGGTAAATTTTACGCCAAAATCCTGTGACATCATTTATGGACGGCCCTTAGGCAATACGAAACCGTCCCTGTTCTAACCTAACCTTTAGAGTCTGACTGTTGTAGGAGTGGAGATAATAAAGGTATACTGACACTGCACCTCAAATTGACTTATTTTTTCGAGTCCCTGACAATATGTTACCAGAAAGATATGGCAGAATGGTAAGTGGCAAGAATAGACATGTGTTCTTGGAGAGAAACGTGGCCCATGTCGATTGTTTCTACCGCAAATCTCATGTCATCTGCCTTGAAGAACGACAGTAAGAAAGAAAAGGGCCTGCGGGGACAGCAAGAACTAGACGGGCAAATACAATTATCTATTTTTTTTTCACTTTTAATTTTTTTTCACTTTTAACTTTTTTTCACTTTTAACTCACCGTGCATTTGTTGGTTGCTTTTTTCAACAATTATCTATTATTTTCAAAACAATAAATTTCAGGAATTTCTTTTAGTCTGGCTTATGAATGGCACAGAAATGGAAGCATTTTTCTGTGCGAAACATAACAAATAACAAAATAACATTCTCTTATTTCAAGATTTGAAATAGAAGACTACAGCATGTGATATATGAAGGTTTCTAGGCCTTATGTACAAGATACTAACTGTCAATACAAATGCTGACATCACAGAATAGAAAGGATACTGGTTTGTCGTGCAAGGCAGTCAAGCAAAGAGAGCTCTGCTCTTCGTTTCACCGAAACGCTGCCATTAATAATAATACCAATCTACGACACGTAGCCTCAACATGTTACAAAACCCAAGGCCGTAATAATATCGCAAAGGTAGTAGTAGTCTCCTCTAATGCTACCTTTTTATTCTCCATTCCACGTCGTTGCTTAACAAGCACGATCATCTGGTTCATATCGCCTCCTGCCTTCTCGCAATCCATAATTTACGATAGACTCGTACGAGCTCATAAAACATTCTATAACTTCATACAGACAGGAGCAGTGGCAGCGGCAGTAGGAACATTCACTAGAGACGAGCCGCTGATGTTTTGCAGGTGAGTTTATGCTGTGCCCAGCCAATGGGGCTTCGCAAAAAAAGAAGTTGTTGTCTTAAGTTTCATCATACCCGTGGAATGCTGGGAAGATAAGTTACGGTAATGTGTGTTAATGTGGGAATCTGAACTTTATATTACCGAACAAGTTGGCTCAAACTGTAAAGCCTTAGACCCGTATTTGGCAGGTGTCCGGATTCATTCCCGCCTGGGACGTCATTTAACCTGACCGAGGTTTCTCGCAATGTTTCTCAGGCCCTCCACTGCAATTCAAATATTCCGTAGTCTCTGTTACGACAGGACCATAGACCCTTCCAAAGCGAGTTCTTCACAGAGTGCAATCTAGTGCGCCCTCAACTTCCAGTACACTTTCATTTCCTTTATGCCATCCAGTAGCTGCTTACACCTTCTTTATTGTATTCGCGTCACTTATATCCTTTCTTCTATTTATCCTTCAATAACGTGTTTTAGCCTTCCTTCTTTTTATTACGCCTTGCGTTATTCCTTTCCTCCTTGGCTGTACGTAATACTTCATTTTCCAGTGAAATTACGAGATATTAATTGTAAATAGAGCAAATCCGCTGTGCACAACACCATTTTCAATTCTTTGTTCACCACCATTGAATCAACTTATGGGACGTCTGTATAGCCTGAATTACTGACAGTATCGTTAAATAAACTGCTGCTACTACTACTACTACTACTACTACTACTACTACGCTTCTGTTACTTTGATATAGAGAAATATGGTGCTTGACTTTCCTATATGTACAGCACTAATCGACAAAGTATTAATCAGGCGATAAATTTATGAATGTGCTATTGAGGCAATTTTCCAGCATAATCAAAGTGACCCGTTTTTCTTTGGTGTTTTCGGGGACGAGGACAGCATTGAAATAATTATTAATTTATAAACAAGTTAAAGTCATACGTTTTCATATCTCAGATACCATCTTTAATATTTACTGCTCAATGCGCAGCACTGTTGCCGTCTCTTGCGGAAAGTCGCTAACAAGGTTCAAAAAAGTCTCCATGCTAAAGAATATTGTCAGGAAGATGGAATAACATCGGAAAAATAAGAAAAAAGAGGAGAAAGTTGGGACAAAGTTAGCCCGGGACCTAAGTCTTTTTTTGGAAACTGTTTCCGAAAATTTGGGAAGACTGGCCACCTCAACCATAACGAAATGAAAGGCGTTAGTTGAGGATTTAGTGTACTGGCAGAGAGAAGTGTACAGCACCGTTAGTTGAGGATTTAGTGTACTGGCAGAGACAAGTGTGCTGCACCGTTAGTTGAGGATTTAGTGTACTGGCAGAGACAAGTGTGCTGCACCGTTAATTGAGGATTTAGTGTACTGGCAGAGACAAGTGTGCTGCACCGTTAGCTGAGGACTTAGTGTACTGGCAGAGACAAGTGTGCTGCACCGTTAGCTGAGGACTTAGTGTACTGGCAGAGACAAGTGTACTGCACCGTTAGCTGAGGACTTAGTGTACTGGCAGAGAAAAGTGTGCTGCACTGAAGTCAGCTTCATTTGTAACAACGAAAAAATTTTGCGTTAGTCTACATGAACATGGGTTTCAGTCTACAAATTTTAAAGCAAAACGCTTTAACCGATGACTTATGTTAGTATGCTGTACTGGTTAATTATCTGTAGCCTGCAAAGACAATACAAACCCACTTTGCTCTCTCATGTTTTCCGATGTCCGAAACAGCATGGCTCTTTTCTAAGGTTCCCAGGTATCGCTCGCTTGTCCTTCTGATAAGTGTAGTATTAAGATGAAGATGACTGTAGAGTATTTCGTGATTCAACTAAATAAATGCAAAAATTGAATTTGTCTCACACAAACTCAAACGTGTCCCCACTCCTCAAACCATCCGGCGAAGGCTGTTTCCGTAACAAGCCACTGTTATTGTAACAATCAAGCGAAAAAACATAAATACACTGTCTCAGTAAAACTCAGCATTCTTGAATGTTCAATTTTGTGGCACATATAATAACCACTGTGCTTTAAAGGATTCAAATCAGATACGTGATCTCAGTAACAGAATGATGTATCCCGTGGCCCCACGACCGTTAATAAAGTACAGTATATACACATACATTTGTTAGCTTATAAAAATTACATTGTCATTTATTCAAGCGTTTAGTTTCGCAACAACACTGTACGTCGCAGAACATGAACACCTGGCAATTTAGAAAGTGGGCTCAGAGCACAGGTGCCCGCGTGTACTCTTGGATACCCCCGCCTCTATTAATCACCCGTTACAATTACGTCTACATGGGCCAGAACCGGGGCACGACCCATTATGTAGAATTTTCCTCTGCTCGTAACAAATAAGCATCTCGGTCATTTCATGGACCACATACATGTTGCAGTTGAGTAGCCGTACGCACAGTCAATAATTCGGCTGTATGCGTTCCTTGCAAAATACAGTACGCATAAGAAAACGTAAATTACAGAATTATAAGGAAAACAATTATATTTATTCCATGGTAACAGAACGCCATACAGTGCACTTTAAAATAAAAATGTAATAACTTTCAAGGCGTATTATTTTTCTTAATGAAACATGAATTTTCCTGTCATGCCCGTCCAGTACGCCGATAATGCTGGCAGTATTTTGCCATAGAGATAACGAGAGAATGATAAACAGGACAACAGACAGACACCTTTTAACAATAGGGGGCATATGTAGTATTCGGAGTGGCATCACGTCCTTATAAATTTTGAAATTAATGTAAATTAAAAATAAAAATTTATGCTCTATCGTCAAATTACAGGTATGACTGAGGCTATATGTAAGTTACAAATAGCCAGTGTTCCCTCTAAGCTACGCGGGTGCGCGGCCGCGCAGTAACTGAAGTGCTCCCGCGCACGGAGTTGTTACCGCGCAGCCGGAATTTTTTAATTTTCATTGTAAATGTTCTTATTATCCATATTATAAAAAACTTTTAAAGTGCCGCGCAGTCGTCAGGTTGTGTAAATCTTTCTGCTCTGTGCAGCAGCAGGTCCGCGCAGCTGTAAAAAAAAATTAGAGGGAACGTTGCAAATGACTTGGCACCTAATGTCATCATTTTACTTCTTTGTTTTAAAACCTGGAGGACTGAGAAAGAACATATGTTTGGAACTGCTTTTGTTGCATAAATGGTTAATTCACTCCTATAACGCAGTGTTTCATTAAAATCGAGCAAATATTCAAAAGTTTCCGTTCCCCATTTTTATTTTATGGCTGGTTTGAACTATAAGAAAGGTAAATTAAAATACAAAGCGGTAAAAGAGGAGTGTAACATCGTATAGATTTTCCAATTGACCCCAATCCCCTACTTGACTTGTAGTCCTACTACATCAGAGTGGTCAGTGTTCAGTGATTCGCAGTATTCTGAGGTGCTAATACCACCTCACTTGACACAAATTACAAGTTCTCTATGGTGCCGCAGCTTCTAATGTGACTTTAATTAGAGCCAGCATCTGTGTTCCTCTGCATCCAGTCGTATTACTGGCACAGTCCAGCAAGTCTTGCATTCTCAGCAGAGATCTCCAAGATCTCACAACTCATGACACTGAACCTCTCAGCTCTATGACGTCACTTCCATTCTGCACCTCGGACCAATTAGCCTGACCGTGGATTTTCTACGATTTGTATCAACAATTGTTACGTGATAACCGTACTTACGTTTGGATATGATCCTTTGCCAGAGAGATAAAAATATTTATTAGAGGCGAAGTCAAAGACCTGATCCTGGTGGCCGTACCATCTCAGGTGTAGGCCTGCAGCCGCTCGATTTGTGGGATTGCGCGGTTCGAATCCCGCTGAGTGTATGGATGTTCGTCTCTTGTGTTTGTTGCGTGCGGTGCAGGTAGCGGCCTCTGCGAGGGGCTGATCATTCATTCAGAGCGAGTCCTACGGCGTGTGCGTGCGTGCGTGCGTGTGTGTGTGTGAGTGAGTGTGAGTGTGATCTACGAACCTCAAAAATAAGGTGGCGTGAGGCGGCCTAGGCCCCATTTGGACTGTTGGGCCACAGAAAGAAAGGAAGAGAAATAATTGCTACTGCAGCCTAATACGATTCTTGGCCTGTTTATGGAAACACAGTTTTAGCCTTCACTTTCAGCACTGGCTGGAAGTGAGTGGTCAACATCAGGCTTCGGCCGCTTTACCGTCAGGGAAGCTGCCGACGGTACCCTTTATGTACGAGGTTGGTTGGACCCCAGAAGAGGCCTACATCCTGACTTGGTGGAGAAGACTTTCTGCCTGACTGGGCTACCCGGCTATTGATTATATGTTACTGAGAAGCGAGTATATTAAGTTTCGCGAAGTAGAATCATTAAGCATTTCACCACTGGCATCATTCATTACAGGTAGACTATATGGTGTCTGAGATTGGCATGAGAGTGGAGACTCACGTTGTGGTCTTCTATATCATTATCCTGTGTAGTCTGAAGTGTGTTTACTTACATTTCGGAGGAAAATACTGCCTCCGTTTTCACAACGCAGAAAAACCACAGATTATTCGTTTCAGGTTTTGTCCAGAATTGTGGATGAATTATACATTGCAGTAGAAACGCGTACAAATGACCTTAAATAATAAAAAAATGCACATAAAAATAGGCAATTATAATTTCCGTACTGAATTAGATCACTCAAGAAGATATATTTAGGAGAAAAGAGAAAATACAATGCGAACTAAAACATAATGCGAATAAATGGTTATTATTTTATCAGTGATAGGAAGCAAGAAAATTAAGGCGAAAACTGAGAAGGATGGGAAGAATGGGAGACGACAGAGTTGGAAAATACAAAATAAAGATGGAATGGCCAAAAGTACGAAGTAGAGCACTAAGGTAGTGGGTCAAATCCAGAAGGCACAGTGCTAAGACAGTGTGAGCGTATTTAAAAAAGTAAGGGAAAACTGAAAAATATGTTGCACTCTTCGTTAACGAGCGCAAACAGAGGACTAACAGTAAGAAACACAGCTCTATTTAACAAGGAGGGATTTATTGCACCCACGAGGGAAGTTCGGTGGATCGATACCGTTACTGGAAGAACAGCCTACTGTGGAAACCGAAACGTCGAATCCATGTGCGATACAGCCAAGAAGAAACACTAATTTCTCCTGTAAAACTGAAAGTAGGACAGTGCTGGGACCGAAATTTCTCAACCGGAACATAAGATTCTAAACAACAGTCCCATTTACTGTTCAAACTTGTTCTTGTGGTCGCGAAAAGACGTAAGCAGGAGGGTCCTGACATTGCCATTTCCAGTGCTCTGCTTCTCAGAAACTGCTTTAGGTACAAGTTCGTGTTTTGCAGTGACACTCATTTTAACTTTCTTTCCATGTTCCTACCATCTAAACGTCGATCCGCTACTTGGCCGGACTCACGACTAGAATGTTACTATGTTGCGGTTTTCTCGTTGAGTAGCTCAGCATGATACGATACAACGTATTATTTATAGCCCAATTTACATGGTACGCTATAGGTCTATCCACAGCTCACTGCTTGGATTTAAGCCTGACTTACTGGACAACAAACTTTATCTACAGAACGTAAACCTAGGTTTTGTTTTCTTCGTCTTCAGGGTAAAAACACCAACTTTTAACAAAATTTCATACTGTTTCGGAGATATTTTAATGTCTGAGTTAAACGAGGTAACTTACAGTTATGCTAGTGTACTGACTTTATCTTGCAAATCCAACTGTCTGTGTGATGGTCAATACATTCCTCTCCTTCTACGCAAATCGGAGGCTCACAATTGTGTTAAAAATGCCTAATAACAGGCTCGCTATGAAATAATGGGATACAGGCAACATCCTTACACAATCTTACGTGTGGCTCTTCTTTGGTATTACACATCTTCCGTGCAATGTATATACATAAATAAGTTCTATTACCAATAAATTGTAAAACAAGCTAATCCACATATGCACTGCCGGCAGTGCAGGCCGGGACCGCAGAGAGTTCACGCCTCCAAAAACAATGCAGTACACAGTCAACAGCACATTCTCACTCAACTATAAAGTGCAACCTTAGTGTAACGATAACAAAAAAGTCCTCTCTGAAGATGACCCAGCAGGGTCGAAAAATGTAGGAGTGTGTTACGGTTGATGATAAAACTCTTTTTGTGCATTTGTTGGTGATTAGCGTTTTTGTATAATATAGTGCACGGACATGGAACACATTAAATTTGCTACATAAATAGTTAAAATTTAACTTCTTCGGTAGTTAATGGTAAAATACGTTTTGAACAAAACATTATTAAAATATCCATAAGTGGTTCCCACAGTTTATACAGATTAAAATGATACAGGACTCAAAATCGAGTGCATCCAACTATCTGACACTGATAAACTCACTTCGAGTTTGTTGAGTGGTAAGTCCTGTTTATCGTCGAGCTGTTACACCGCTTAGTTCCATGTAACAGTTTGACACCCTGTTTTCTATCGCCCTTCACAATGGTTTCCCTTTCAAAGTTGATTACAGTAGGAAATAAATTTCTGCCAACCCAGAAGCGTGAAAATCACGCATAAGCATTCAACTTGCTGAATGCCTAAGCCTAGGTGAATTACATATAAAAGTGCTTGTCGTTGATTAGGGCGGTCAGAGCCACTTTGGTTATCCTCTCTCTATTATTGAATTTAGCTCCAGGTAAATGTATGAACGTAAAACTAACCGTGCACGCCATGAAGGCGTATTAGGGCGTGGAGATCTAACTCCACTCATTTTAACTTCGGTACTACACAGAGTTGAGCGGTCAGCTGGAGGCCCGGTGGCTTTAACTCGTGGAAGATAGTCTTTGGTACTTTTTGGTTGGCCCTCACTATTGGGCCAGAGCAGTGGTTCCCAAAGTGTGGCCCACGGATCCCAAACGACCGGCGACCAATTCACAGGGGATCTTGGATATATTTCCGTAATGGATAGTTTGAAGTTTACTTATTTTTAATGGAAAGAATATCTTTTTTTAAATAATCGCGGAAATTCCTTGATTGGCGATAAGTTTACTTTGTATGTCCGTTAGAATATCTAGTTAAGACACTTCCTGTATCCACAAAGCGGGCGACAATACTTTTAATCAAGGTCAAAACATACAATGCATTGTTACCTATGCTACTGGTATGTATTCGTAGCTATCTAAAACCTTTTCTGGGGTATAAATTTTTAATTTTGGATACTTATCATCCGGATAGTCTATATTTACATGAGCAAGAATGTGAGGATCCGTCATTTTTCGACGCAAAAAGGGGTCCACCAGTAAAAAAGCTTGGGAAACAGGAGTCTAGGGGATTTATGGAAGAAAAGATACCTGGTCACTGCAGCCAACCTAACAATGAATTTTATGTTATGCCTCGTGTATTCTAGTCACTGTATCAAATACGGGCCTAACTCCCAATGATGTAATAAAATTGTCAAACTCTTATCACAGGTATGTGTTCCAATACGGGTCAAATACACGAGAATCTTGAAATTTATATCAGGGCTATCTAATTACTTCAAACTATTACCAACTCAATTAAAATTTTACAGGGTTTTAGTGCCTGTGCAAGTGCTGCGCTACGGCTTAAACCCGTGTTTCTTAACCATAAACTTTAAAATACATACTGAAGTTCAGATCACGAATGAAACACAGCCTGCATGGGCACAACATCAGTATTTCGACAAAATATTTGCCCAATTTAAAGGAGAGCTTTAAATTACCGCGATAATTATAAAGGTAGGAAATTTAGGATCTCCAAATCCTGGAATCTTCTCCGATGGTCTTGCCATTAAATTCACTGGGGTCAAAAACTTGTTATTGTTCAGAATTATACATACATGTAGAAAATTGTGACTATTTTTATGAATATTACTGTTTTTTGAAGATGTCTACTACGTTGATATTGTGCGTGTTAAAAGTAAGTGTTCTACATACCGCCAGGTTTCCAGTCTGTCGAAATATTTTGTAACTTCTCACTCACAAAAAATACTTCGTACAAAATTTATAGGTAAAGTAATCTATATACATACATACCAAATTTCACATTACTGTATATGAGCAATAGCTATTAACTACTACAATCGCACATTTTTAGTTTTCTTAGTTATGCATCATGTATATCGAAAAATGAAACATACGTAACTGTACGGGGATGGGAAGCAACAACACGAATACTGCATCAGTGGGTTATTATGTTATGACACGATTATAATCAATTAAAAACAGTTAGTATTGAATATGATGATTGGACGTGTTATTACCTTAATTACCCAGCAGGAAAATCCCATGTTTTTTCGCCTGTCGTTTGTAATTACCTCGTAAACGGCACGATACTTGAAAAATTTGACATAAGTGTTTTTTATTTTACCCACAACATAAAATGAAAAGCTTCTCAACCCAAGAAGAATAATGCTGTCTTTATTTTACGGTTCTACTTACCTAGGTGTACACGTGCGGTGCCTCTTATTTGCGCCCAGTTTTAACCAAATCCGTATTTTTTCAACAGATTTTTATAAGAAGTGCTCAATACAAAATTTCACGAAAATTCGTTTAATGGGAGCCGATCTCTTCTTTGCGGACGGACAGACAGACAGACAGACAGACGGACGGACAGACAGACAGACAGACAGACAGACAGACAGACAGACAGACAGAGAGACAGACAGACAGACAGACAGATGGACTGATACGTACGACGAAGCTAGTAACACCTTTTGGCACCTTTGCAAATGTGCCTGAAATTTTTTTATTAGTCCATAATTTTGAACAAAGCATGCCTGAAGTCAATATGCCCCTTTATCACTTTCGAAGTCAGAACTGTACGTCATTCTTGTTTTAAACGAGGCTGCAAATTGTACAACGAGCAGTCCGTGACGTATTAAGCGTACTTTAACGACGCGTTTTTTACTTTCAAAGTGTCGTGCTGTTTCATGGCACAAGCATAAATTTAACTCTATTTACACCTATGACAGAGCACAGCCTTCCCTGTGCCGATTTTCACGAAACTTACAAGTACACAAACGCATTACACTTAGATCACCTGCAAGAGATTTTACCTACATGTAACAATAACAGTTAAAAATAGGGATATGTAGTCATTTAAATGACATTTTACAAAACTCACAATCATTCATTGAAGATTATTTACATATTCTGTACTAAATTTTATTAAAATCAAATAAAAAATTTGGGAAACACGGCAAACATTCACTTAAGACCTGCCGTAAAGCATTGAATGACGTGAGGATCTTCCATACCAAATTTAACACACATCATTCAAAAAATATGGAAAGTATGGGTATGAATTCATTTACACCTTTAACTAATGTTGAACTATCTCCGAACCGATTTTCACGAAACTTCAGCTTCTACGACAGATTTTTGTAAAAAAACATTCATATAGAATTTCATGAAAATTCCACAAACATCTTAGTAGCTGGCATTAGGTTACGGACAGAAAGACGGGCATGATTTACACATCGGGCTTTCTTTTTTTTATTTTGTAAAGAACGCCTAGAAAGTTACAGACGTAGCTTTAATCGAACCGTGTAACGCCAAGGCAAGAAGATTTATATTCATAGAAAAGGACACAGAACTGGTTCAGTGAGAAGATTGGAGTGCGGCAAAGAAAATAAATGTCAGTCAGTGTTAAGTGAACCACTATTACAAGCAATTAGTAACTCGCTGCATGACATGTTTATATGTTTTGATACGGGGGCTTTTGTACAATGGAACAGTTAGGTACTTGAACATATATCATGTAACTGGTTCAGCACAAAAAACTTATCAATCTGCCCATTGCAAATAAGAGAGTTGCAAGATTAGACCCATGTGTTTGTAGGACAGGAAGTGAGAAATTAAGAACAATGAATCATCATCAGTGACTGACCAAATTTCGAGTGCTGGAATAAAGACGTTTTACATGCAGTAGGATGATGCAACTCAAAACTGACAGCAGAAATATCGTTGCTGTAAAACGTAACGTTATATTTCTTATTGCGCACATGCGGGCTTACACTTATAACTATCATACGTGTATAATTTCATTTCATACTTTTAATATATCCAAACTTTCTATTTTACATCTGTGAAGATGGCCACATGGTTGGTCGAAACATGTAGGAGTTAAATGTGTGTATAAACTAATTTCAATGTACTTGTGTGTATTTTTTCGGTACCATTAGTGTATGTACCTCATCTTCTACTTTATGTCCGAATTTCATATCATTACTACAGTATAACTCCAATCATCCGGACGCTGGTTATCTGGATCACCGATTATCCGTATCGGCTTGGCCCTTCATGTAACTTTGTCGAGAATTCTACAGAACTAATTTGCCTTGAAATTGTTGGTTATCGGTTCCAGTACAGTACTGTAAAACGTTATGGCTGTCTAGAAATTCAAATCAGGCGCCGTCGAAAGGTTCAGACGCAGCTGCATACTGTAAATAACAATAGCCGAAGGGGTTCCCAAATTAGACAAGAAATTCCCAAATTCAAAATGTATTAACGCTTTATTTGTACGTAAATAAATATGTAGCCTAAAAATAGCCGTTTGTAGAATTTTTCCCCCACTGTAAACTGCCAATATAGCCTATTCTCAAAGAAAAATCCAATTATCCGGACTTTCTGCATATCAGGAAGGCTCGCGGTCCCAATTATTCCGGATAATTGGAGTTACACTGCACTTTTAAATTTTTCCGTGAATATTAAAGCTAAAAAGAAGTTTCAGTGTACCGAGAATCCAATTAAAAATAATATTTAGGTTATCTGAATTTAAATCTGTTAAATGTAAAGTATTTTAAAATGACGAAAACCGTTGGTGCTTGAAGTTCCCCTCGCTCCCGGCAAAACTCTAGCTGCTCCTGCCTAACAGATCGCCACTGTCTGATAGTATACTGTGTGAGAAATATCCAAGCGTACGTGTAAGAACAGAACTACACTGTCACGTTTCTCCTTTCTCTAGTAAAGTTTGATAAAGTGTAGTTCGTACCGATAACCTCTACCGAAATTCTTCTCAGCCACCTTATTACAACATTCACGGGAATGTAATTTCAGTTGTCATTTTCACTTTCTTTATGTATTTGTGCTTATAATAAAACACGAACAGATGGACACACGATGACGAAAGCTGGCCATTTGTAATATTTCTAGTAGTACAGAGTCCAGTGACATTTTTTTCATACATAAATAGAGAGATTCGCACTCTCCTAGTGTTTACACAGGTGTTGACTTCCAAACACCTTTTAAAACAAAATATGTAGGTACGCTACATGCCTGCAGACGTCGAAGAGAAGGTACACAGGGGTTCCGCCAGGCTGTCATCTTTCACACGATTCTGGATTTTATGCATTTTTATTGCATGTTATTTATTATTTAAAACAGGGAAAAATTCTGACTCATTAACCTTTCAAAGCCTAGCGGTAACTTTACATACGACCACGTTTAACATTAAAAAATTCTACGTGGTGCCCACATTGCGTTTATGTGTTTTGTACGGGTCTCAGAACAAACAGAAACTTTTGCCTTATAAAACATTAAGAGACTGGTTTTTATAACCGAAGTGGAGAGTGTTTACAGTGCGGTACGCACTGAGTCCTTATATAAAACAGATACGTTTCGTCTTTAAAGGGTTAATAGTGTGCTTGCATACCATTCGACATGTCAGAAGCTTCGGCTTCTTTGACCCTTCAACCCATGAGGCTAAAGACATTACATTCCTCCGAAACGTCGGAAAACACTAACTAAGCGACACGGCGTCACTTCCAAGAAGAGCTGAATCCTCAAAAAAGCTACTGTGAAAACCCCAGTTCTCTTAAGACAAGATATCCCAGCCTCTCCAGCTAAATGCTTGGCGGTATTTTAAATGCAGGTAACAACTTTTAGACTAAACCGGGCAAAGATGCCCCACTTTTTATTCTGACAGATACTTACAGTTACGTAGAGCAACAGAAGTTATATCTGGGTGTGTAAGAGGTACAGTAGGGTCTCTGCTACAAAACGGTCAGTACCTTTATAGCAAATTTTAATTCGTTTACTGACAGCAATAAAAATTACAACGGTACAAACGGGGCGTCTTTGGCATACGCGTGGCGAAAGATGCGCCACATATAACGTAATATAAAATAATAAAGTTGAAATAAACAAAATTCTAATCAAATACAATAAAATATGTTCTGTAGCACTACGAGACTCCTTCTTACTTCTTTGTAGATTTCCTACGTTTTTTAAGATTCTTAGAACGTCCACAATCGACGCAGGTTTTGGAGAAACTTGTGCACTTTTCAAACGGCCTCTTTTCACAGAATGAGCATATGATCCAGTCGCATTCCTCTTTTGTTACACAGCAGTACTCCGTACATTACTTACAGCAGTCACTGTCATCATTTTTACCGGAATTGCTCGAGTATGGACTGTGAACCACGCTGAATTTTTATTCCTATGTTTGGCTTTTAGTGTCATCTTCTGGATGACTGGCGAGCTAGTGAGAACTCTCCATGGAGACTTCTCCTTACCCTTGGTGGCCCTGCCTTTGATAACTTTGGTTGGCGTTTTCTGCTGAGAAACCTGGATGGGTTTTGAGGAATGGACGGATGCAGCAGTGAAGGCGTACCATTTTAATACGTTCTTTAACACGTAATAGATGCAAATAAAATACATTATAGCAGGCAGGAGACAATTTTGTAGTCTTTCATTAACATGTCAATGAAAATACGGTGTATAATGCGATGTATGGACATAGGTCAACCAAGCGAATTAAAATATTAGTGAGGCATCTTTACCCATCTTTCCGTGGGGCGACTCTACCTGAACGTGGAGCAAAGATGCCCCGGCTGATCACGTGGCTATGGTGTGGCTTGCGAAAGTTTGTAACGGTATAAAACGGTAGAGAAAAGTCCACTCTTCCTTCACGCAAACTGTTGGTAAAACTACTGTACGCATAAACAAACAGAAAATTATTAAAAATAGCTCCCTGAAATACAGAGTGTTAGAAATCACGTTACTTACTTCACAAAACAATGTCAGGGCGTTGAGAACAACACAGCAACTGTAACTTGCACATACCCAGATTCACCACTGGAGGACCTATCTGCATAATATGTGCAGCTTCCTAGGGCTAAGGTTTCGAAGTAAATGATGGTGTGGCATCTTTGGCCAGTGGGGTATTTTTACCCATTTTACTACACTCGTACAATCCCCTAGACTCACACTCACTTGGTCATTTGAATTTGGACATATGTGACGACGTAAAATTATTTGGTGTAACCTTTCTAGTAACTAAGAATATTGAATGAAAAATGACTGACAATATAAATCAATGAATGTGGAAACAAGACTACGATTATGCAATAAGATAGACCCTTCTTTATTGTAAAACTGACAATGCGAAATGCGTGTGGAGAAGACGGAATGTCACTTGACACACTGACCCGGAAGACAGCAGAAGAGCGCTTGCACGGGTCCCAAGGTCACGATGCAGTCCCAATAAAAGCTTCTTCTAAATATAACGTGCTACAAACATCTGTCGGCAGTCTGTCTAAAGTTGAGTAAAATATAAAGGGACGACCCTGATATTCGCCAAAACTTTCATTTCCGGAAGTCGTCTTAGGTTAAAGTCAGATTAGTAAAGACAACAGACAAGGAATCCAACTCAGTATAGTCGCTTGAAGTAGGTGGGTTTTGTTTCTTCAGAACTTTAGGCGTCACCATCTGCCGAGTGGTACAACTTCTGCCTCTTACTTGCACTCCTGAGTTCGAATATCAGAGAGGTTAGCGGCTAAACTGAGTCAGCTTCTTTGTGGTTTTGTACAGTCCTTCTGCATAAATGAGGGGACAGCATATCAATGAGTGACTTCAGACTTCCACCGCGATGCAAATGAGATCTGCGCTCCTGTGGGATATTACGCA
Source organism: Coptotermes formosanus (assembly GCA_013340265.1). Classification (NCBI taxonomy): domain Eukaryota; kingdom Metazoa; phylum Arthropoda; class Insecta; order Blattodea; family Rhinotermitidae; genus Coptotermes; species Coptotermes formosanus. Next base: position 956,468 of record BLKM01003593.1, on the reverse strand, counting down.
GCTTTGAGTGGTAGTTGTGTACCGACGTTTCGGGACAACTTATCGGTTTCATTTTCAAGGGTCAAGAAGTCCGACTTCTTGAGGCTTGAAGAGGGAACCGACATGTTGTCCCGAAACGTCGGTATACAACTACTACTCAAAGCTGCGTAATATCCCAGAACAGTGCAGATATCATAGTATATATATATATATATCAAATTACGACAGATTGCCCTTCATGTCATTTTCACTTCACTCTTCACTAATCGCCATGTTATTGGAAGCTGTATTGTCCGAGCGACTGAGATTGTAGTTAATAAATAAATAAATAAATAAATAAATAAATAAATAAATAAGACAAGTCATTGCATCATGGTCAATTTGGAAGGAAAAACGGTAGATTCACATATTTCTTTTACAATTTTAAAACTAGGAAACGGAATCAAACACATGTTTAAAGCAACGAAATTACAGTTACAATAGAAAGAATAAGTCTGCGTGTGCAATTTAGACAGAAGGGAATGCAGAGATAAAAGGAACACTCTCTTAACCTCAACGCTAGGTCGAAGTAAGCGGGCAGATTTATGCTCATGTCACTTAAACCCACGAAGAAAACACTTGTATTTCCTTGGTTTATTTGAAAGCGGTTTTTCCTACCACTATACTGAGAAAGGTTACAATGGCTACCACACGGGATATGGAAGAAGCAAACAAAACTATAAAAATATGTATTTATTTATTTATTTATTTTCTTACGTTCTATCCAACGACGGTGTCCATAGTTCAGAGAGTACCTAACCTCTAAAGCAGCGGCGTCCGATCTTTTCTAGCAAAAAGACACAACCGTTACTGCAGGCTTATTTGGGTGCCGCATGTGGAAAAATCGCATTAAGCCGTACACATAACTGCATAAATTATTGTGTAATTTTTGATAGCATACACGTAATTTACAAATATGGCCGCCGGCCGCACTACACGAAATGGCGGACCGTGGGTAGCACGGTAAAGTGATGAGCGAATAACAAATTGGATTGAATCTGGAAGGACTTGGCCTACAGGCCCTACACAATGTGAGGAACCTTTCTGACCCCGAAACTGGCCCGCAGGGACTGAGGCAACGCAAGAGAAACTTGAAAGCGTTCTGAACGAGCACCTCCCGACTGCAAACATATTTACAACTTGAGGAAAACTTCTCGGGATTTACCTTAGTAGTTAGTTAGTGATAATGACAGTAAAAGGGAAGTTAAGAAAGATGTGGAAATAAACGACCTGCAGTATTTTACGTTATTACCCCACTAGCCGTTATTTGTGGCCGAGCGGTCTGTTGCGTAGGTCTGAAGCCGTGGGATTGCTGGGATCGCGGGTTCAAGTCCCACTGAGGGCATGGGTGTTCACCTCTCGTGTTAGTTATGTGCTGTATAGGTATCGGCCTCTGCGACGAGCTGATCACCCGTTTAGAGGAGTCCTACCGACTGTGTGTGTCCAGGTATGTGTGATCTGGAACCTCAACAATCAGGCGGCCTGGAACGCAGTTGGATTCTTGCGCCACAGAAAAAGGAATTACCCTACACTGTGCAGGGAGAACTGATTAAAGGTAAACGGTAAAGTTTTTCCTGTAAAAGGCATACAGGAATATACGGGGAGTGGCCTATAAACCCACTCATTATCAATCTCGGTAATAAATGGAGCTGAGTGTTCCGCGTCACGCCACAGCCTCTTTACCCCAGGCGGAAGTTTGGGTGGGGCTCATAGTCTGGAGGTTTTAGAGAAGACAGAAACCTCTTACCTCGGATCGTCCAGCCCTTACCCTAGTCACTATCCTCACTGCGGTATTATGGACGCCCAGCTGGGGACTGAGTGAAGTGGCGAAGACCTCACTCGTCAGGACGCCCGAACGTGGGCTGCTTAGCGGAAAGACCATCCGGTACGCTTTGTGTAGCGGATAAGTGGGTCGCAATGCTGATCTGTCCCTGCCGCGGTTATTCAAGTCAGCAAATTCTCTCGAGTTACTGTAGCTGATAAAGCAGAATTAAATCACAAAATGACTCTACTCAGATGTCTACAACATTCCGAATATCCTGATCACACTACCTGTAACCTGTAACGGAGCGCGGTCTGATGGGGCCGACAGGTGGCACAATAGCGGTGTGCATTCTACCAGCGGACAGCCACCAGCTCTGCAGTTTAATTTGTTGCAGTTCGGATCATTGTGGCCAATCGTGAGTTGGCAGCAAGCACAGACGTCGTTCACTCTGTTCTCAAGGCCCGCCGTTTTCCGACCAAGTAATTGGCGTCTACCAAATATGATGGAAGACTAAATAACAGCCACTACTACTAGGGCTACTAGCTGCTGGTGTTCGACATCAAGTTGATCCAGTCATAACAGAGTGTTCTATTACTGCGCTAGTCGCACTACGTACATACATATAGCGACAGTGGAGTTTGTAGTTGACCTCAGCAGTAGTTTATGCTGGGTAAAGAGGACCGTCCCTAGCTTTTGATCAGTAGCCGATGTGTTCCAGTTAAAAACATACTTGGCTGGAGTGCCATTGTGTTTTGTGCGTCTGAGATAATGAGAGATATTTTCTGTAGTGCTCTATATGGTTAAAGCTGTACATAAATTTGACTTTAGGGTTGTTGTAAATGGAACACCTAACAAATGGTGACCAGTGGAAAGGTCACGCAGTAATACAGATCCATGTTTTTGACAGGATCGATAGCCAATTTGACGCTGTCCATCCCGCTGTGTATATAGAATTACATAAAGAACACTACGTATTACGTCTGACAAACGAAGGTTTGTCAGACGTAATACGTAGTGTTCTTTATGTAGAATATACATGCTTTCCCCCGATCGTGCTAGGGGGTGTTAAGGAACTCTACTCAAGTTGTGTATGTCAACTGCATTCTCTCCGACCGTACTTCTGTTGCGTCTTCTGCTTTCACTGGCGGCCAGATTTTGGCCTGGAGAATGGTATCTTTTCCAATAAAACCTCTAAGTTATAAGGTGAGAGACAAGTCTCACTGAAGTTGAACATTGTGAATGCAGACATTTAAACGAAGAATAAGTGGGATATGGATGTTAAAAGGCAGATCAACCACAAATGGAGCAGCGTATTTATGCTTTTGAATCGAGTTACAAGAAGTTAGAAGGGTTTTCCAAACAAATGCGTCATGACATGAGACAGACACATCTGAGCCACTTGATACACACACTAATAAATCAGTTATGGTTTAACACTTCGTAAAAATTCATGTGATTATGAGCTCAGTAAACATATATTAGACACTATGGATACAAGAATAAAATTATGCAGCATTTCTTGTTCTCTACAGCGACTAAAAATAGCCCCAGCCTACTATTCAGTACGTTATGCGGAGCTTATTTGGCTTACGGCGGCCGGGAAGTAACACTGGTCATATCTCTATCTAGTGCAAAAGCTAAGAAAGCGGGGACCTACACATCGAACCCCCATTCTTCTTCATGGTCTGGTTCTTAATTAAGTACCGATATAAATAACAAATTTACGCACATTTGCATTCTTTTATATTACACAAATGCAAGGCAAATATTTCTTTACGTGAAGATAATCTATCGAAAGTAAAAGTAAATTTCACCCTATAACCTGTCATGAAGGTTCAGAAGGGGAGTAGCAGTATAGATCTCCTCTTTCTTTAACGCCACGCCCCGGCCGCTTTACGCCTGGGAAAGAGATCCGGAGGCTGGGTGAGCTCCGGGGCCGGTCTGTACGGGTGGGGAAAATCTCGCCCCCACCAGGATTGGATTCACGGACCGTCCAGCCGGCAGCGAGTCGCTATACCGGCTACGCTATCCCGGCCCCCGATAATCTGTCGATGAAAGGTTTAAAATTATATAAGCCTAATAGGGTCAGAGTCTAATGATAACGACGTATTTATTGGTGCCTGCGGATGTGACAAATAATAGAAAACAAATTGAGGGTTGGACAAAGACGGATATATAAGCCGATCGGTGTGCCTGTGATGATTGTCTCACGTGTAGGTAGCACCCTCGCAAACAGCAAGACATATAAACAACGGTGCGGCTAAAAATCAGGTGGGACGGACAGGCGTGGAAGAGGTAAAGCATTTGCCCATGCAGGCATAAATAGAATCTGAAGTTTGACGGAAAAATTTGCGGTTACAAATCTCCGTACAACAGAGCCGTGTTAATGTGGGAAACCGTCTGCGTGTTAGAACTATACCTGCTGTATACCAACATTCCTGACGCTGCTGCTGCTAAAGAATGCATCATGGCGGCAGTGCGCTGACTCGGCAGTAATATTCGATGACGAGCAGGCTGTAGAGGGTTAGGGGTGTGACGCGATTGTGGGAAAACATGACAACCAACCACGTTTTTGTGACGACATAATTCCGGATTACCATGCGACAGGCAACAATGACTCCTGGTACGTGAAGAACTCTTCCAGGTACCAAGTATCAGGTATCTGATTCACAAATTCTAAAGGATGTCATGTAAAAGTAAAAGCCTTCCTGTGCTTAATTAAGTACCATAGCTCGAAGATCTATGGGGTGCTGAGGGAGAACTTCACTCGATCTTGACCTCGCAAATAGATGCCCACCACGGTCACTTTACCCGTAAACAAAAAATACCATGGAATCGATTGAACAGGAGGCTGTGTGGACTGAAGGGCTAGTCTGAATGAGGTCAAGACTGGAGAAGAGAAAAATTTTTGCTCCGTCAGAAATTCGAATTGTGGTCACCAAGCCCTTAGCCTAGCCACCATTCTGACTGAGCTGTCCTGGCTCCTGAAGGATAGACCTTATCTTTACACGCTCAATGGTTTCTTCCCAACCTACACGTAACACAAAGACAAGCTTAATATAAATTGGATTGGGCGAATGTTGATAGAATTGTAGGACCAGAACAAACAGCACATATGATTGAGCTGAACAATTCACGTACATTTTTAATTAGAGAGATTTAACGAGAAGAGGTAAATTTGGAAATTTGTGTAGATGGGTGGACAATATTAAAATGAATCTTGATTGAAACAGAATGTGAATGTGTGAATCGCATTCTTTTGAAAAGGAGGGGGCCGGTGGGGGGCCCTGGAGCATATCATAGTGACACTTCAGGTTCAGTAAAAAAGTGAGAACACATCAAGAAAATATACCAAGGCAACTTACACCATAAAAGACTCAAGAGGAGGCCTAAGGCTTAGTGGAAAGAGGACGCAGAGAATGACATAGAAAAGATGGGAATTGTTAATTGGAGACAAGCAGCGCAGGAGAGGGACGGACGGAGGAGAGAAAGTAGGAAGGCGCTTAAGCTTCTCGGATACCGGAGCCACAGAAGAAGAAGAAGAAGAAGAAGAAGAAGAAGAAAAAGGAGGAGGAGAAGAAGAAGAAGTGGAAGATGAAGACGAAGACGAAGAAGAAGCAGAACAGAAGACGAAGAAGACGAAGAGTAAGACGAAGAAATGACAAAGAAGAAGAAGAAGAAGAAGAAAAGGGTGGGAACATTCTTAATTAACTGAACTGCTATGAGTAGCTTCAGGAAAACTTCGCTGGGACTAAACGGATTTTGTAAGTTAAACACCGAACAAAGAACATGTATGAAGGCTTGTGGCTTAAAATAGACACAAAAGGGGCACTTCTTATATCAGACAACAGGGGTACTTAATAAATGCCTAAGAACTGACGAGTCAACTCCAGAACTGTGTAGATATAAGTTACGTAGAAATCAATGGGGTTGCACAAACGGGAAAAACAAGGCGAATACATGTATCTGCGAATATAAGCCATAATTATACCCTGTATATTCGTTATGATTACGAGTATCAGTCATTAAAAAGAAAACATACACACCTGTGAAACGTTACAAAAGGACGCAAAGGATGCCGTGGTAAAAACTCGAATATATTATGCACGATATGTTCTGCGGAGGTCGGGACCGCAGAGAGTTCACGCCTCCAGTACACAGTACACAGTCAACAGCACATTCTCACTCAAATATAAAGTGCAACATTAGTGTCAAGATAACAAAAAAGTTCTCCCTGAAGATGACCCAGCAGGGTCGAAACATGTAGAAGTGTGTTTCAATTGATGATAAAACTCTCTTTGTGCATTTGTTGGTGATTAGTGTTTTTGTTGTATTATTTTGTTCATGTGTTTGTCCAATGGCAACCTTTTCTGTTACCAATAATGAGCCTTCTGATACTATTACGCAAGGAGACTTGTTGGTGTTCTTGGCTGTTTACGTGGCTGGTTAATTAATCAGCCAAAGAACCAATACCATTTATGACATTACGTTGCATTATAAAGCACACTGCTCCGATGCTAGTTCGTCAGCAGTAAATCCTGCTACTGACCACAAGAAAATAAGAGTTACTTGTATTATTTAAAACAATAAATCTCTGATGCTCTTCAAACATTTTGACTTCTTCAGAATCACCTTGTTTTACAAACAAACTTATGGCGTATACATAAACTCTTAAAGATTTTACAAGTTTCTTTATATTTTAGAACATCGAGACTTGAATATATTAATTAATGAACTGAACGTAATTTACAGTGAACAGTGTTCTTTCCACGTGCTCGACAACTGCTTTAGCTTGTGATCAGCCAGCCTGTAAGGTAACTGACGATTGCAAACATATTACACTGCATATTATAGCAGTTGCCACGTAGATAATTAAGTATTATTTACGTTATTCAAGGGATATTGCTTTTTGGAGCTATTAGTTACCTTGAAATGGACCTCAGGGAATACAAAGTAAAATGAATCTAAAATTTGTAATTGAAAATGTCACGTATGAAGCCAGAAGTCTGTAGAGGGACTTGAGAAATCTATTCCAGATACTGTTTTGTAACTTAATTACAGAATGATATACGAAAAGTTATTCAAAATCGTAGCATAATAATAATAATAATAATAGCGATTCAATGCGTACATTTTTTGACTCCTTTACATAAATATGTTAATGAAAGACACATACTACTCTAATGAAATGGTTTTTCCATTCGTGTTCGCCAGTTTCATGGTAAAGTCCTTCTTAAGGTACCAGCAAGCATTTAGCTACTCAAGAAAATCTCCATCTTTTATAGGACCCAAAGGTTCATTACCGTGTTAATACGAGTCCAACACTGAACTCCATGTTGAGCCAGGCGTATTCAATACACATATGCCAGCCCTTTTTCACTAAAATCCATTTTAATACTATCCTTCCATCCACGCTATCCAGAGTCTCTTCCCGTCAGTTAATCCGACAAAATGTTTTGTACATGCCTATATTGTTCCTACTTCTATTGTGGTTTACATTTTCAACGTAGCTATAGTGCGTATAACTATACGTTACTTATAACGCGTTTGATTTGGTCTTAAAAATTTATTGTTTGTTTACTGTGTTTACCACTTTATGATATTTCCGTTACTGAATCAAAGTTCTCGGATGTTTTCTTTGGTGTAATTAGTGATTATTGTAGAGATATCTGACGAGTAGAAGTTGGCAAGTACTTGAAATGATTAACGTGACCTGTAACTGGTGACTTCAAGTCGACAATTCATATAATTCAATCTCTGCAAGTACAGAAAATAAAAGGAAAGGAATTAATGGTATCAAAATGATTTCAGGAAACGAACATTAATTTAAGTTACTGTCTCTTGATTATTTAACAAATTTCACAACAAGGCATCCACGATAAATTTTTGTATGTGATGTCAGAAACGCGTGACAAAAGACGACTGCGTTTTATTTCATAAAACCGTGGTTGACACAACTTTGGTTCACGTCCTTAACTACCCAATGCACCATGATTACTAGTCGTACCGCTTCTGTATTTTCTTGCACCGTGAATTTACGTGTTCCTTACGATTTTCTGAGTAAACATTTATTTTCTCTTAACAATCAACAACGGATTTTTTTGCACATGAAATAGAGTGTCGTTCTATGAACCAGAAAGAGAATATTTTAGACGGATTTCAAGATTAGTACTACAAAGCACACAGCAGCCTGCGGCTGTACAGCTATATCTTCCGTATGGACTGTACTTTGTCCACTAGAACTTTCGAATATTTAATTGCATGCATTAGCAGTAAAATCCCAGAGTGAAAATATTTTACTTTTCTTTTGAGGCTCAATAGCTTTTAGTGAGCCAGGGCCTCCTCATTTTGGAGGCTGCGCGATCGCACTCATGTAGACACTCCACACTCGGTAGGATTCCCCTGGACGAGTGATCAGCCCGACGCAGAGACCTCTACCTGACAACATACAACACTCACAAGATAAAGATATCCATGCTCCCGGCGGGATTTGAACCCGCAATCGCAGCAAGCGAACGGCCGCAGTCCCACACCTTAGACTGTGCAGCCACTGGGATTGGCGAAAATGTTTTAATACTTCCTGCACTTAAGACTTTAAAGGAAAAGGTGTAAGCATAAAGCCCGTTGATTTCCAGCAGGTTATACTGCCACGGTATTTTTACATTTCTTTTATGTGTACAAATATTTCCTCCATGCAAATATTTATAAAATGTTTTGAAGGATTCTTTAAATTTTTAAGTCACCTTAAGTAGAAAATACCTAAAATACGTTTCCTAAATAATTGCCTGCACTACAGTATTAATTTTATTACGCTAATTGCTAAGAAATTTATTACATTTACTCAAAATTTTCACCACTTCCCATAGTCTCAGTTCCGTGAGTTAGTTTTGCGAGGCCTAAATTATCCGCGCGTTCACACTACATTGTGGCTGAATTGTCCAAAGGATTTAAATCAGAACTCCACTACAATAAACACTAACATTTTTCCAAAAACTAATAGCTGAAATATTTTTTGTGGCAAGAGCAGAAAAAGCTAATATTTGGTTAAACTAAAAATGAAACATTTGGTCATGAAAAATCTTACTTCACTTTGGAGAGACTGGAATCGAACCCACTTCGTTTATAGGAAGTTCAAAACACCATTATAAACAGTGAGACAACAGTCACTGTCCACCCAGCCCACAAATGATGAAACCCCTTCATTCTTACTATGAGGGCCTACGTGACATCGTGGCACATACGTGACAGATCGTTCCTCGTTGTAATGTCAGTACGAGAAAAGATGTGTATTAATGCACAGAGTCTGTATTAACATACTCATCGTCTAAGGTAGGTGCACAGTGACTTTTGGCTCACCCTATTGTGGACTTTTAAGAATAGCCTACTGATCGAAGAAACTACCCCAGAATAATGAAACATTAATAACATCGTTCATATTATACGCTACGTGAAACACAAGCATACATAACACACATAGGCAGTCGGCATTCATATATTAGTATAGAGAAGGACAAATAGAGGATAGCAGCAAGTAACATAAGTTACAGTTTGACAACTTCAATTGGAAGTATACTACGTAGATTCCCACAAAAGTACAAGGTTCTTCGTATTATATTTTAAGATTTACACAAAATTTCACGCAATTCTAAATAAGGATATTTGCGTGTGCTATGTACAAATAGATATTTTAAGTGTGTTATTTAACCTTTTAAAGCCTAGCGGTAACTTTACGTACCACCAGGTTTAACATTAAAAAATTCTACGTGGTGCCCACATTGCGTTTATGTGTTTTGTACGGATCTCAGAACAAACAGCAACTTTTGCCTTATAAAATATTAAGAGACTGGTTTTTATAACCGAAGTGGAGAGTGTTTACAGCGCGGTACGCACTGAGTCCTTATATAAAACAGATACGCTTCGTCTTTAAAGGGTTAATGCAATGTCGGTTGCTCAGCCTTAATAGTTTTTGTGACAGATCAATGAAAAAACTTAGAGCTAAGACTGCATGACACTAACAGGAGAAAACTAACATACTAGGAGACAATTCTGCCGCACTATCACTATTTTCTCTACAAATCCCACATGGACTGGCCCGGGATCGAACAGGGTCTCTTGCATATATACAATGAAAGCTTTCGTGTTTCTGCGTGCCTGTGTCTCACGGCTGTACTGAATCACGTGATTTATAGGTATCAGATTTTTACCGCGTCGAGTATACAATTACTTGGGAAGCACTTTGAAATGTGCTATGCTTTTAATCCTTTGAAGACGAAGCGTATCTGTTTTATATAAGGACTCAGTGCGTACCGCGCTGTAAACACTCTCCACTTCGGTTATAAAAACCAGTCTCTTACTGTGTTATAAGGCAAAAGTTGCTGTTTGTTCTGAGATCCGTACAAAACACATAAACGCAATGTGGGTGCCACGCAGAATTTTTTAACGTTAAACCTGGTCGTATGTAAAGTTACCGCTAGGCTTTAAAAGCTTAATATAAATGTTCAATCTACACACTTTGTTTTTGCAACCGTACGAGTATAAATCACGATTCGATTGCAAAATCGTAAGTTAAAAGGGAATAAAGGACTAATTATAAAAGTTCGTGTAGGAGTCTACCTACGTTTTTGAAATAGTAGTATGGACTAAACTGGCTCAGATATTCATTGGCCCCATACCACGTAGGACACACCACTCATAAAAAGAGAGCAGCTCCAATAAACAGCTAATTATTAAACTTAAACTTTTGTACTGTTGTTATTTACTTTGACGAGTTCTGTTTTATTTCAATCATCGGCGACGCACTACACTTTGTGTGCCAAATCAGACTTTATTCACTCTAACGTCCTTACTATGGCGTATTTCAAATGTTTCTTGTCTTTCTTTTTGCCTCCAGATGGCAGTGAAAACCACAGGCTGTTAATGACACAGCAGACTACAACAAATAAATTTATAGAATTAAAAACCAAATGTCTAACATGTGCGTTTCTTGCAGACACATGAATAAGAGCTGTTTATTCATCTTAATGTTTGTTAAAGGTTAATGTCGTTCTGAATAGAAAAGAATTTTCACAGACGGTCTATTCTAAGTTATGTCATGTTATGTTAGTCACAGAAAAGTGCAGTAAAATGAGTCCTTTCAGGAGGACGAAGTTTTTTGTTTCATTGCTTATTTAATGACGACACGCCAACTGCGTAGTTTAAATAACGTCGAATGACTGTCCGTGTATTCTACCCGGACATTTGAAATGGCGAGCCGACTTTGAGAAGTAATATAACAATTTGTACATTTACGTCAAAGCATAGAGAGCAAAAAAAATTTAAAATTTCATTTTTCTGGAATCAAAGTCATTATAACTGCTTCTTAAAATCACTTCCATGGCAAGGCTTTTCTGATTCCAGTAATTTAGAATTCATAACTTACACACAACAAAATTTGTCAGCATAACAACACCTGGTCTATTAAACAAAATTAAGGAATTTGTAACCGTCGTTAGTGTTAGTAAATCTTACAACAGAAGGAAATTGGTATCCACTAATTTGGAGGCAAGTGTAGCCCCAGTTTTTGTTGACTCAAGCGCCAGATCACACAGACAAGAGCCCCGGACCAGCCCCATCGTTAAGGAAGGTGAGTTGCTGGTTTTTGGGAGGTCCTCGCCTTCTCCTCTAGGGTTTTCACACCTCTGCCGAACATTCCTGCTGCAGTAGCAACTGCAAGTCATTCGGTGATGGTGTTTCGAGCGGCTCGTCCAGTTTACAAATTTGTGGGCTTCACTGATGTGTTATTTGGTGAAATAATGTCACGAAGAACAAGCTTTAAAATTGCAAAATACTGTTTAACAGTGTCCAAGATGATGATGGTGATGATCATAATAAAGATAACGGGATCTGCTTAGTTACTCTCAATTTATTGAATTTACAAAATTATATTTAGCGCAATATCTACCCAAATTATCATTGTTAATTATTAACGCCTAGGAAGTTTGATCCAACGGTAATGTTTCTGACTTGTGCCCGCTTCGAATCCCGCAAGATCACAGACTAGCCTGATTGAGGTTGTTAGTGTTTTACCTCAGTCCTTTCACAAAACTGTTGGCACAAAACCGTACCTCAAACCATTAGTGCTTCTCATACATCTTTTCCAGTACATTATTAAGCACCACCCAGCCATCCGACGCTGTGCGAAACGAGTTACTGACTGTATCGTTCAACAGACCCAACTACTATACGTAAATGCGTTCCATAGATTCACAGTTTAAGAGAATATGTAAAGAAGGGTATACTTTCTTCTAGGGCTTACAGAAAAAACAGCCTATAGGTCTACCTCATGCGTACAACTAATGAAAACGAAATTAAGTTTTAGAAATACGTAGCCCTTTTCATTAGTTTGCCATATCTTTCCCAGTAAAGGCGCTATTCTGTAAATAGTTATTTTTGCATTTTGTTTATAGCAGGCGTGACAGAGATGTTACTTTCTTATTGTCAGTTTTAGGACCATGTCAGTATCAAAAACTATTTACATATCCTGTAATGTGAAAACCGTTAAAAGGTACATTGGGAAGGATCTGGAAGTAATGATTTTCATTCTAATGGATGGAACTACACTTTCAGCAGTCGCCTGGAACAATTACGGAAACCAGGAGAAACTCTTAGGACAGACTATGTCCCGGCCGATATTTCAGAAGGGCGCTTCCTAAATAAAAGTCTCTGCGTTAGAGGTATTTGTTTATGCTTACAATTTAATCAATGGTGTTATTTCTGTCTCCGTATCCAATATATACTGTATTTTAATGTGATTTTATTGTCAGAGTTTCTTGACTTGTCTCTTTAAAAAGTCTCTCTCTTATAATAAGGCAATTTATTTATGGCACACGTATTCAAGTTCCCTCTAATTTTCTTTACAGCTGCATGGACCTGCTACTGCTCTGAGCAGAAAATTTTTACACGATCTGACGTCTGCGCGGCACTTTAAAAGTTTTTCTGTAATATGCATAATAAGAACATTTGCAATGAAAACTGAAAAATTCCAGCTGCGAGGCAACAATTCGGCGCGCGGGAGCATTTCAGTTACTGCGCGGCTGCGTATCCGCGCAACTTAGAGGGAACATTGCAAATATTTCTTGTGCCCGAGTATTGCTTCTGTTACATCCGCTTGTACAAATTTCAATTACGTTCGAATATACTGGATGGGCGATAACGTATTGTGCACTATGCTGAATAATATATTGAGCAAATTGACGAACCTGATAACAGAGGCAACAAAGACCAAGCTTCTTTCGCGTATGGAATGTTACACTTTGGGTGATTTAATTACGATAAACGTGAATGGGCTTTTGTACAGTACTTGCTGACGTTCAGATCTGTTGACAAAGGATACCTCTACGGGAAAACAACGGACTGCACAGTATCAGCCTGAATCATTTCTTACAAAACGACACAGAGAGTACCCTTAAATAGAAGAAGCGTAACTTCCAAACGGTGCGGGTGCATCTTAAGATTTATACCAATTAGGCATATCCTCCGATGTATACATTCTGATACGTGCTAAAAATGTATCTATAAAAAATCAAGGAAAAACTTCCAGATAAACACTTTAAAGCGAATATACATCTTCATACGACCTCTGAAGGAGAAACTATTGTGTATCTCTCTGCCTTCGAAACGCGGAGGATTAATTTTAAAACTTAATTGCTTATTATTTTATAAGGCTTACTGATTTAAATTATTTTATTAATAATTCACATCCTTTAAATGGAGCTGTGTATCGTTTACACAGGCATTACATCGGGCATCAACCTCAAATTATATAAGATCGTTTTTCCATGTAAAGAATAAGATCTCATTTTATTGTGAACCTGTCGAGAAAATTCAAGGTTCACTAAAATCTGACAAGAATAACAATAAGACCTATATACACTTATGATCATATCTCTCCGAATTGTTCTTATAATGAGATATTTTCAGACAAAATTTGTAGAAAAAACCAAAACACATCTTTTATATTCAATAACTTTTTCGCCATTTATGAGATAATGTGAAAAATATGGTACAGCCAACACAGAAGATGCAAATTTCATGCCAGATAATGAACACACTCATAATATGTAATAATTACTGCTTCATATTTGATGAATTCCTTCTGATGTCTTAAAATGAGTTACGGCAACGCTACAAAAACTGAGAAACTGCGCAATGACCTATCTGTCATTACGACCTGTTTAGCCAAATTGTACGTCTACAGAAAGCCATGAGCAAACAAATATTCATTTCCTTCAATGCAGCATCGGGCACTTTACGTGAAGACCTACGTAAGTTTTATTTTTGCCGGCGACATAAACTTTCCATAAAAGCACTGTTGTGTGATAATCAATATTTTGCTACGTTATAGTATTTTGCCTATCTTTCTGTCTTCCCACTTAAGCCTTGATATTCCAGAAGCTCACATGCCGTGAGCTACACATCCACCAGCACGTGATTACTTTTTTTTTATCTGAAACTGCTACACGCTCAGATAATCTTATGCCGCTTCCCTTAACCTTTTAAAGCCTAGCGGTAACTTCACGTACCACCAGGTTTAACATTAAAAAATTCTACATGGTGCCCACATTGGGTTTATGTGTTTTGTACGGATCTCAGAACAAACAGCAACTTTTGCCTTATAAAACATTAAGAGACTGGTTCTTATAACCGAAGTGGAGGGTGTTTACTGCGCGATACGCAGAGTCCTTATATATAACAGATACGCTTCGTCTTTAAAGGGTTAATTACCCTAACCATAGGACAAATATATGTGGCACTCTTTGCGTAGTTATGTACAGTGTATATACCCTCTTTCAGTACGTTCTTTTTAATATAAGTGGAGGCCTAACAAGCGCCAATGTTGTATGCAAATTTTAATATCAAATCCGACAAGAATGACAGACCCAGACGTAGGGACCGTAACCTAATTTTACTCTGGAAATAAAGGTAAAGTTCGCCCCGCAACAAGCAATGAAGGCGGTGGGTGTGGAAGCATAGCTTTACTCATTCTTAACGGCGGGGTTATATGGGAGTGGGTGGCAGCGCCATGCCTCGGCAGCTTTACCCCCAGAAGAGGGTACAACAAGTTGTGCGGCCCCAGGCCGTTATGGACGGGTGTGGAGGACAGAAAATTTCTTGCCGCCACTGGGGTTTGAACCATCGTTCTGAAGGCACGGATTCTGTTTCACAAACGCAGGTTATCTTCAAGCAACGCAGGCAGAACAGTTCCCAGAAAATTACATATCGTTGATCGACAGGACTGCCAGGGAGCAGGCAGGGACTCACGGCAATGACCCCTACAACACCAACACAAATCTTGACGGTGCAGCAGAATTGATATCTACGTTTCGGAGAGCCTAAGCATGATCCTGCCCTCAGAGGTTATTTTTGTGGAGGTTCAAAGCCTCTTTCACGCGTAAAACGCTCTTATATCTACATACTGTTGTGTAAAATGGGTTCATCTGCAGCCTGTTCGTGTCGTACGTATTTGCAGAATTACCTCTACAGGGGACGATGTTTTAAAAACGGCAGTATCTCCACTAGTAGTGGTGCGGCTGCAACTGAATGTCATGAAACACTCGAGGGCCCTCCTTCGGATTAGTCCCAGCCCTAGTGACATACTGCATGAGCTGCTTTGCGGTTATCGTTCCACGGCTTCAGTTATGGATTTTTGTGGCTGATGTTCGTAAAATGTAAGGGCGATGTGTATTTACAGGTGCCATAGGTGCCAAAATCCCGTCCCTCGGAGATGCTGCTTCAACCCCAGAATCCCATTAGCCTTTGGATTAGGTCGACGGGAGCCCATATTACGTTGCCGCGATACCAGCTCGGTTATTACAGACGTCCAAGCTAAGATCATGGCGCAATATTCATCGTGTGTGTATTCCATTATCATTCAATCACAACTGAGTCCTGCTGTGCACTATATAAAGTGCGTACACCTAACAATGCGCTTTATCATTTGAGAAGTGTGTTAAAGTATTTAGCGTTAAATGGTATCTCAAAAACTAAATACCTCATGGCATATGGATTTGGTACTTCGACATGGTTTTAACAAGTAACCCCACCATGGAGAGCTTGTGAGAGTTAATTTCCTTGCTGCACATATTCTTATACAAAAAAGGCCCAAAAAATAAAGTAATAACCACTGATATGTTGAGACCTTATTCTGACTTCGACGTATACGCCACATGACACATGGGTAGAAGACAGTATAAATAAGACCACCACTTAGACACTATTGACCAAGAATTTGTCCCACGGTGGCACTAAGGCTTATAACACTGCTTTAAAGAAATCAGTGTCCAGTGTGTGCAGCCACGAGATGAATTTGCTTCAGTTCGAGACATGCTGCAAATCGCTTGCCAGCCAGGTGTTACTAAACTGATCAAAAGAGAAACGTGGCGCCATCGTGCAAAATAAGGACGTCTTGGCGTAGCAACCCGGTCTATCGTGACGAATAACATGCCGTAATCTCACAAGTGTACCACAACAACGCTCAACAATTTCAGCGTCATTATGGTCAAGAAAATCCACAAGAATTACAACTTTATGGTCCCGAAGGACAGTTGCAATAATCTTGTACCTCTTTATTGGAGAAGATGATGGATGTTTCCACGCTTTTTTGATTTCGGATGTCGCACAATTAAGCCATGTTTCAGCCGTATAAAAATGCACTGCAGAAACTGCTCTATTTTATCGGTGTAACATGTCCAGTCCTGCGTCATGAGCTTAGTGATTGTCTGTGAGGTTTTACGGCGCGCGCGCGCACACACACACACACACACACACACACACACACACACACACACACACACTTTCCTGTAATTTACTCGGTTTTGGACAGGGCTGTGCACGCACCCCAGCGCAATGTGCAGGTGGCGGATGACGTCACCTTACAGCTCCTGCCCCGCTGATAACGGCATCCGCACTGTACTGGTTGGGTGGCTGCCTGTCAGTAGCTTTCTTGCTGCTATCTGAAAGGATGCGCCCTTCCAACAGATGTCTCAGTGACATTACGCGTGGTTCTTAAACCTCCAACAACTGACGACAAATTTTCTTCTGTGCGACAAATTTTACATGCGAAAGCCAAACCACACCGTGTCCTTCAACATTGACCATGTTTCCTGTACACCTACCATTTTTCAGCAAACTGTATAGCAGTCCGTTGCTTACGGCGCCCTCTTGTATTTGGATGTCGAAACACGTTATCTGAACGTCCCTTTTTCTTGTGAAATCGCGTTCGCGTTAAACTATTTTACGTGAAACTTGTTGTTACCTTATTTTTTAAATTTCGCTTTGTGTATGTGTATAGTGGTTCTGTGGTTAGCGTTCTAGACTGTTATTGAACAGATATAAGTTCAACACGAACCGTCGCCGTTAATCTTAAATGAATAGAAAAATTAGGCCAGTATCACTGCTCCAGTGAAAATGTCTGTTCCTAGCTGTCCCAACCGAAGAGGATCATTCTTTCCCCTTTGCATCTGAAGATGTAAGAAGACCCAGTTCTTAAAAGGGTGTGGTATAATGCACCTAAGACAATGACCAAATCCGTATTAAGCCTACTGTAATAGGCACCGTCAGAACTCTTTTAAGCTGACCCATCTGCTCGCATATAAATTCCTTTATTTACACTTTCTATTGCCATGTGGTACCTCCTTAGGAGGTCGCGGTTCCCTTTACGTTTAGCGCTGGCTTTGTTTGAACAGGTTAAATTATTTATTTCAAGAGTGGGTAACTAAGCCACAAGATGTAAAATATTACTAGTAAGAGAACTTTAGTAACAAAATCGATTAAAACGCTTAAAGCGAGATAAAACTGAAGCTAAGTATTATGTGTGGTAACACCCTCCTTAGTCTGGCCGGTGGTTTGAGACTACTCCTTTGAACGACCTAAATACCGGTCCCTCTTCATGAAATTTAATATACTTGCCTTTTAATTTAATTTACATATTTTAATAATCAGCAAATAAAAATCATAGATTTTAAACACATCAGATATTGACTTTTACAGCTTGAATAAAGTACACGAATTTTAAAATGTATGATTTATTTTAAGGCAATATTCCATCTTTCAACCAGACGGACTTTCTTGTCCGTTTTCTTTGGATTTTCCTACAGAAAGTCTGAATCCATATGTATTAATCCTTGGCAAATTACGCGACAATTCTCATTGGAGCAAGTGTTGAAACGAGACGGCTGAAGACGCATACTTGTTTGATGGTGCCTAACACTATTTATGTTTAGGGCAGATAAAAATTAGTTCCAAAGAAACACGTCGGTTGTAACAAGCAAACTGTTAAAGTGATGTCTCACATTGAAAGCAAAATATATTTCAGGGCTTTTTTACCGCAATATCGGAAGGTATAAGCAGAAATAAACTGAATGCAGAAGAGAACCGTGTAATGATGAAGGTAACAAAATTACAGACGATGATGGGTTGGGCAGGATATGTGATAAACAAGGAAATGAAGGGAAATTAATGCACAGATTTGGTGGCAAAGCATAAAGAAAAGATACTACTTAGAAGAAAAAAGATTTGAATTAAAATTGACTTTAATAAATATGACTGAAGGGTATGCACTCGATTTGTCTAAGGATAGGGACAGGCAGCGTTTCTGGATAATTCCCTGATGATGGCATTCCGGTGCCGAAACATGTAGAAGTTCTGTAATTGCTTCTGAATGCATTTTATTAAGTGCATAAATTGGTTGATGTGTTGATTGTAAGAATATGCACGGCGTAATATAAAACGTGGTAATGAAATTTGAGTTCTACATAAGGCGTATACATTCTTTACAGTCTGGAAAATTATTAGCGTGTGAAGAAATGCTGTGTCCCAGTGCTTTAGTTACTTCCAAAGTGCTTCCTTAAGGATCTGAGTTAGCAACTTTATTTAATCAGATAAAATGGTGGTCAATTCAGAAGGAAACCAAGCAGGTTCTTCTCTTAGCACGCTGTCAAATAGGGGATGTTTCTCTATCTGTTGCTTATGCACCTCTCTGGCCTGCTAACTAGCAGAACATTGTGTTTATTTTATGCTGACATGTCTCGCAAAAAAAAACATTTACCAATATTAATCGGACTTTCCCTATAATTACATCACGTATGAAAATATCAAATTAAATGTTACACTTAATAAAAATACCATTCCCCAGGTGAGGCTCGAA
Organism: Coptotermes formosanus; assembly: GCA_013340265.1. Lineage (NCBI taxonomy): Eukaryota > Metazoa > Arthropoda > Insecta > Blattodea > Rhinotermitidae > Coptotermes > Coptotermes formosanus. The sequence goes on along the minus strand of BLKM01003593.1, from coordinate 937,503 downwards.
CTCACAACCCCGGCATTGCTCGGAATACTGTCCTATAAGTACCGTGCGCTAACCAATTGCGCCACTGGGGACTATGATTCAAGAGCTTCTACTTCAGTCTGGCCCTGCAATTGTTACGTAATTTTGCTGACTATACAGACACACATAATGACAATTTAACATGTGGTGCAAACTGAGTAGCATCTCCCAGTACCCCAAGTTTTAGTTAGCCTAAAATTGCCAGCATTTTGCCACTAATTAACTAGTCTACGGAGCAGAGACTTTCTCGAAAGGCAACCTCTCCCATAATGTGGTTAAGTAACTATTAATTGGCAACAGTTTTTATATAGTCCAGCCCAGTATTTTTTATTTTGCATTAGGTTAATTTTTGCTCTTTGTCTACCTTCTTTCTTTTGTCAGGAATGTCGGCTCAACCAGCGCAGAAACAAAAACGTTCAAATGAAGGAAATCGTAAAACAGAATTCTACGAATTTGGAGCGAAAGTTTTGGCGTGATTAAAAAGGTTAACAAAGCATTATACATCAACTGTTCGGAATCAGTAGTCTACAGAATTTGTTCGAAAAATGGCATTATACAATACTTCATAAAAAGCATTGCAATAAAAAGTGAGCAATAAAAGCACTATTCTCGAGGAATCAACAACAAAAATAGAATAAAATATTTCGATTAAATTCTCATCTGTTGTTTCCGACTTACCGCATGTCTTCAGACACTAAAGTTATTTCTCAAGATGCTAAACCATTCAGTGATGATCACATTAAAGAATAATGGCTAGAATATACTCGGTTCCTCTCTGACGGTTTTCGGCAAAGGAAGAAGCTATGGACCCGTCGTAAGACAGATTACGGAATGAATGAATGAATGTTTGATAACATAAAACACTTTGCATTAAAATGTAAAGTTTTAAAATGTGATGTTGACAACGAAACTTTATTTTAGAAACGTACAAAAACAAATGTCTGATTTTAAATTCTCAAAAAAAGTACATTCAGAGCCTTCAAACAACCATGCCAAATATCGAAAAATTCTCTTCAAGATTTCATATTTCTGGTCATTTGAAGGACAGCAAAATTAATTAAATGTGTAGACAACATGAGGTAAGAGAGACTGAATTTGGAATGGTCGCAATAAATCTAAAAAATGTTTGGATGCAACGACTAATTTACAAAGAAGATCAATTCGGAGACAAAGAGTTTCCGGTTAAATAGCTGAAATAGAAAATAGCGGAACTGACAGATTATCCAGATCAACACTGGAAATTGCGGAAAATGCAGCTCTGAAAGACTGAACTTCCTTGCCTAAGACATTTGTCTGTCTGAAAAATGTTGCAATAACGGTATAATACTTTCAACTACATATCCATATGAGTCAACAGTTTCAGTAATTAACTTTGTCCGATCTAATTACAAGGACAGGGTTAATAAAAATCATAATGCTCTAAGCGTAGCTGCGAAAACAGTCATGTACCATCTTGATATCCTATACCTGTTATCGTCTGTGCTGCAGCAGACGTTTCACTGATAAATTATAAGTGAGACTCCTGCAGCTGCACAAATGTGCACAAACATGCTTTAGTATCAGTGATAATGAGGCATATTTATTTGCTCTTACGTAGTTTTTATACATTATAATGTGAACCATGGCTTGTAACATTTCTTTTATTATGTAAATATTGCATTTTTTAGTAGCTTATAAGTGTTAGTTATGAATAATGCTTTGTGTAAATTATAGCATTTAAAATACTGTATTATACAGATGTATTATTAATTATTTGAACTGTGTTCTTAAATTCTTGAATTTATTTTAATATCAGCAAAAATTCTGTATTAGCAAATCAAAATAAATAAAAACAAACACAACTATGAAAAGTAAAAAATAACAATTTAACTGCTTATTAACCTGTTTTTGGTCCATTATTACTATCCCAAAGTCATTCACTTTGTCTGTCGAATTATCTGTTATAAATGTTATGTAATTTCTAAATGTGTCTCGCTTAAAATAACTCAGAGACCTTAGATTTGTCTAAACAAGCTTTCTAAGAATTATTTCGATATTGTTCTCTCTCTCTGTAACAACTGGGGGCCTTGATATATTAGCCAGTATAGCGAGTAGACTGCAGGGAGTAGTTTAAGGTTTCTTTGTAACAGTCTCAGCTGCTTTATAGGTAATAATTAATACCGACGAAGGAAGAACCGAGACTCTGTTTGGCTGCTCAAAATTCCCATGGCAGGCAAAAGAACGTCACCGAAAATTATCAACAATTTGGGCAGCGGCGCTCTCAGATTTGCCAGCCCTCTTATAGAACACGCTGAAATAGTTCGTGCTCACTTTCTTTCTGAATACATAAATACGCTGGCGTTTAAGCCTATGGTATATAATGCAATCTGTCGAGAAGGAGTCGTTAAATAAGCAAAAACAAAATCAGTTATTGGACCCTGTATTGGGACAGGTAAGTACAGTCGCATATTTTCTAAATATTCTCATCCTTTCTTCCTAATTTCCTTCTGTCTCTGCTTACGTGTTTATCTCCTTCAAACTTCTCCTACTCAGTGTTACTAGTTGAAGCGTGTTTATGGCTTCACTTGTATTGCCATCTGTTGACCCTATATAAAATTAAACCGATCCCAGTGGCCGAGCGGTCTGAGGCATGGGTCTGCGGCCGTTCGGTTGCTGGGACTGTGGGTTGGATCCCACAGAATGCATGGATGTCTGTCTCTTGTCAGTGTTGTGTGTTGTCAGGTAGAGGTCTGCGACGGGCCGATCACTCGTCCAGAGGAGTCCTACCGACTGTGGTGTGTCTAACTGAGAGTGACTGTGAAGCTTCGATAATGAGGAGGCCCTGGCCCATTAGGGGCTGTTGCGCCATTGGAAAAAAAATACAAACTTAATAAATATATTGGGTTACTCACTGCGCGGCTGCGTGCTGTAGTTAGAAATATTGGTTCAAATGTTCCCGAATTATACTCAGCACAAGACGGTGACTATCACGAATAAAGTTCCTCATTCTTGTTCCCAGAATCATTTTATGAAATCCAAAAGATTGCACGATTAGAATTAGATATATACGAGGCAGTTTCTACGTATCATAAACTCTGTCGTTTAAGGCGGCATGGATAATTGAACGTTAATAATACAGGATGATGGAAAAGTCGTGCAACCCGAAGCTTGATAGTTAGGATTAGCTAGGGAATAAGTGCGATGAAGTTGATTTGGTGGATGAATACGAGATCGATCTGCGCTCTTCTGGCATATAACGCAGCGTCGATTGGTAATCCTTTACCGACGTTTCGGGACAACGTATCCGTCCCATCTTCAAGGGTCAAGAAGTCCAATAAGATCTTGACCCTTGAAGATGGGACCGATACGTTGTCCCGAAACGTCGGCAAAGGATTACCACTCGACGCTGCGTTATACCCCAGGACAGCGCAGATATCTTCAGCATCGTGGCCGAAGCCTGAAGTCAGGGATGGTGGATGAATATGTTGGCACGACTGCGAAGAAGCTGTGTAAGGGAAAGCAATGTCACGTGACCTGGCACCATCTCGGAAGTGGCTTTGAAACCGTGCGTGTACTGACATGTCTTTTTCACAAGCGCAGCGTGTTGTTATTTTGTAACACTAACTTCAGGCTCAATCCCATTTGAAATGCCAGGAAAATTTTTGATGTTTCTTCCCGAAGTCTCAAGTCCTAGATGAATCAAGAGTATTTCGTTTAGTGTCCCGTTTTCGTGAAACCAGTAGTGTGAGTGAGCGAAATGTTCTGGTCGCCATACAGTGGTAAATGATGTCAGCGCGTAAAATATCCGACATTCTTTAGTGTAATCTCCACTAAAATTTTTAATATATAATATGTAATAAAATAGACTGAGATAGTTTGTAATTTTTAATTTTTTAAATTTGGGCTGCGCCATGCAGTATGAATATTGAAATCGATGCGAAAGAAATAGTCTTTAAGAACATGACGTAAAATAACTTGCCTTATGCAGATTTGTTGTAGAGGGTTTGTATATTCAGAAGCCTGGAAGACAATATTACTGGGTCACTCGTACTGGCTGGAGACGGTATATTATTAAATTACAACTGTTACATTAAACGACGATCTTAAGGCAGAATTTTGGAACCGTTTGTGCTAGGATTGTTCAGTCGGTATAATGAGTAAGAAACGGGCTGGAGAACAGAGGAATCATATTTCGATTGTCGGAGGAGGTCATAAACATTTCTCTTCTCCTTGGCATCCCTACTTGCTCTAGCCCGTACTTGCTCTTAGGCTAAACGGCCTGCCATTCAGTGTGTACTGGGGACAGCTTCTCCTGAAGTAGGCAAAGGCGTTCGGAGAAAGAAGCTGAGCATTCACCCCATCTACTGCAGAGAGTAAGAGCGAGCGGAGCTGTATCTCCACGCTCCCATACGCCTTTATGGTGTGCACAGGAACAATTTTTTTTCTGCGGCTCAACAGCTCAGGTCGGACCTAGGGCGCCTCCTTATTGGGGTTTCTAGATCACACACACCTAGACACACAAACACACACACACATACACACACACACACGCAGTAAGACTCCTCTAAACGAGTGATCAGCTCGTCTCAGAGGCCGCTACCTACACAACACACAACAAACGCAACAGAAGGACATCAATGCCCTTAGCGGGATTCAAACCCGCAATCTCAGCACTCGAGCGACTGCAGGCCTGTGCCTTAGACCGCACGGTCACAGGGATCCGCCAGGGACAACTTCAGTTCTACTTTTCGTAAAAGCTGATATATAATTTGAACCAAATCACAGTTCGTAATCACTGTACGTTTTTACACCATTTTTGTTAGTATGAATAAGGGATGCTTCAAGCCCCTAAACGCAGAATTAGTAACCTTGTCTGTACCCTACAAAGTTTGTAAAAGAAAGTGGTGTGTTTTAAGGGTGGATCTTTCCTAGAAGCAGAGATTCAACGCCTAAAAAATGACCTCGGAAGTTGCTGCAAGTTGAAGAGATCAGGTATTAATATGCGTGTATATTCTAATAGCTCCGTCACATGCATCCACGCACGTTAGTTACGCACACACGAACTTACATATTTATCCTGTTGTCCAGACTAGTTTCAAGTTCCATTCTTCCAAATCCCTTACGTACGTAATTACAAGTACACGCGCCATATAGATATCACAGCTATACATTTTGCCGAAGGTGTGGCGTCCAGAAGCAGCTGTGCATGTTGTCATACACTGAGAGGCAAATAAAAAAGAATGTTACCAAGCGGTGACAAGATGGACAAGTGCCAATAAAGATAAACACTGAGATGACCCAAATTAAGATTGACAAGTGTTTGTTGAGTCCCTAAAGAAAATCACGAAGCTATGAAGAAACACTGAAATATTTCGTCTTCCGTCTTTATGACAACGTATGGTGAAGCGTAGATATCTGAACAGAGGTAGAGCTATAGTGGTGAATGGTAAGAAAAAAAAATTCCTAATGTCTTTGCTACAGACGCAGTAATTCCTTGGTAAAAGATTGTAAGACTTTAATATGATATTACTGCAAAATAAACGTCTTCTTGTAATTATTTATCCAAAACTAAATCAGACACTTTTGATATTTAATGTGATGCAGTTTGAAAGGTATTATGTTACAAACTGTGTGCAATAAAGCATATCAATTCAAAATCAGATCTCATATAATGGCAGTAATGCAAATCGAGATATGTTTGCTAACCTCCCATTCAGGAGGTATCGAGTTCATAGGAAACAAATCTCCTGAAGAAGGTCCAGTTGTTTCGACAGATTCTAGGATATTAAAATGACAGGCCATATTAACTTGTATTAATATCCTGACCGCTCAGTTAATAAAAAGTCATTAAGTAAATTAAGAAACCAATGTATACCGAAACCATTAGTTACGTAATTAGCCTTAAAGATCCGTATTCAGGATTGTCATAGCAAAAACAGCCTTCACCAAGAAGAGGATTCTTTTTCGATCAAAATGGGACTTAAAATTTGAGAAACAAACTAGTGAAATGCCACACTTGGAAAACAGCTCTCTGTGGTGCTGTAACTTGGTCACTGCGGGAAGTAGATCATAAATGTCTTGAAAGTTTTTAAACGTGGTGCTGGAGAAGGATGGAGAAGATCAGTTGGACAGATTTTGTGAAAAATGAAGTCGTATTACAGAGTCCAGGAGGAAAGGAACATCCTACCTGCAATATAAGGAAGGAAGGAAGGAAGGAAGGAAGGAAGGAAGGAAGGAAGGAAGGAAGGAAGGCTAACTGGGTTGGTCACATCTTGCGTAGGAAATGCCGTTTAAACACGTTATTAAAAGAAAGATAGAAGGGACGAGAGGACGAGGAAGACGACGTAGGCAGATTCTGGATGACTTCAAGGAAACGAGAAGGTATTGGATGTAGAAATCGGAAGCACTAGATCGCACTGTGTGGAGAACTCACTTTGGAAGAAGCGATGAACCTGTCGTAAGACAGACTACGTGATGATAATTCGGAAGGTCGCAAGAGGAATTACAGCCCTTAGAGCGCCCTCCCAGGCATACTCCCCAGTTCTTCCAGGCAAATATGGAAGGTAGCCTTAAAATACTACATACTTTTCCTTTTAATTCATTATTCATACAATCTTTCAATTTAACGATGCAAATATGTGTAGCTGAGTGTGTCGAGAAAGAACTGAAGAATCAATCAATCTCACTTGCACTTCGGCGGACGCAAGAATCTGTTGCGTCCTACCAATTAGCTAAGCCGATGAAACCATGGGGATGAGTGCGTGAGAAACGTGGCCAACGTTGTTAAAGACTGAAACGTTGTAGACCCAATTAACATTAAAATGCAATTGATAAATAAAAGGCTTCTCAACATGTAAACGTCCGCTAAGTGCATCGGTCACAATCTAGAGGATGAATTACTTTATACGCTTCTGTAGGAGAAGGGGTGGAAGGCAGGGAGAGACTTGGCGGTGAAACAAAGGCTAGACGGACAGGCTGTTGAAAGTTACGGACACGACAGAAATAATAGAACACATGCAGCAGTCCTGTTTTATTTCTTTGTTAATCCTCCTGTGCATTTTCTTCTTAGATCTGCTAACCAGAATGTATCAGCAGTACATTGTTATAGTTGGCATTGACAGCTGGCATGGAGATAAATCGCACCTTTCATACATCAATATCAGCAACTTTTCTTGTCATACTCTGGACTTGTTTACACTCTACACTATTTCCGTTTGATGCTAATAGAAATACCATTACACAAGGAAGAGGGAGTACTTTCAAACAATTTAAACCTGTTGATTATTTCAGTTTTCATGCAACAAACACAGTCTTTATATATCCTTTCACTTGAAAGTGGATCATTTATTTCTCACCATATGTGATATAAAATACAGTGCGCTTTGTAGTACCTGATGCCGCTTAAGTCTCTAAGATACAAACACATAAATTATTAGTTGCTTGTCTATGACGCAGAAGGTGAACATTTTCCGCAACAGTTTCACGGCACGCTCTTTATTTGAAGTGCGAAGTATTTCTGAACCACGTTTCCTGATACTTTTTCTCCCACGCATTTTATGACGGTCGTGTGGAGGCAATGATGGATACCAGACTCGTAGGCCTAATGCACTGGCAATGGATGACAAGCATTTGCAGCCCAAAATTTGTGTTGAGGGGCAACAAAACTCACTCAGTTTTTCCCTGCTTACGTTGCATTTGAAGATACCGAACCCCTCTACTTTGAAGAAGTAAAGGATTGACACTGGAGCCCACCATGAGCCCCGGCCTTCTTGTGGATTTCACGTCTGAGAAGCGAAAAACAACCCTAAAGTAAGAGAAGATGTCGGTCAGTTGGGTGGAAGAGGGTTGTTACTGGAAGTGACGCGACATATTCTATTTTCATTTTTTCAGTCGTATCGTAGCAAGGAATAATCCGACCCTGTAGAAGCGACTTTGGTGATGCGCGGGTCTCAACATAGCTACTAACGTCAATTTGTAGTCGTAAGTTTGGTAATATCCCTTTTTGAATGTAACTGTCTTCACGTATCTATTTCGGAGTACCGTATGCTAAGGGTGTATGCGCTACTGAAAACTTACCGTAAACTGGTTTGAAATATGTCGTGTGATGTGACTTTTCCCACCCTTTTTCCACATTTTATTTGTTTGTAAAGGGCGACGGATAAGTATTATATCCGTATTGCAGCCTGTTTTGTCGCACTTGTTTGTGCATGCCCCATTGCCGGATATATCGTAGATTTCGAAAAGAGAATACAGAGATTCACAAACACGTGGACCGCAAGAGCAACATGGCGGATCTTGTCACGTCGCCTTACACACACGTCGAGAGATTGGGTGTAGTGTCATTAAATGGAGGCGAGTGTTTGTCGTCACGCCTCGGCTGCTTTACTCCAGCGAGAAGAGTGTCCGGGCATATTATATTTGCGGTGACCACAGGGAAAATTTTCGGCAAGACTAGGTGAAGACAACAGATTCTCCATAGGTCCAGCCCCCAAACTAATGATCATACGGTCCGAGCTACTAGGATTTTTGTTATCTTTACAGGAAACAGAGCTGACAAATCAACATCAGTTCTCCTACAGCTGTTTTTTTTTTACAATTAACCAAACTCTTTTCTTAAAGGTATTTGAACACAGCACATAAATAAAGGCATAACGCGTGCTGTACCTGGAGTTGTACCTATGCCTAAAATGAAGGCCCTTGGTGGAGTGAAGGTAAGACTCCACACATTCGTAACTTCCGTACTAGGAGGAGGAAAGTGGTCAATTTCAAAATCTGGCGGCTTTGCACCAAGGAAAGTGTGCCTGCTGCTCGGTGCATAGGAGGTTGACGAAAGCCACATTTAACTTCCGTTGAGGATACACTTCTTTTCAGCTAACATATGAACGTCTACCTCCCGAATACGAAAGAGGAGTGTAAGCCACGAACAGCGACATGCGGCGGTGTATCTACTGCTGTCACTTCCTTGAGATGAGACAAGTGTTGGCTAGAGATGAGTGTCAAGTACTGGATTGTTTATGACGGGTTTGTAAGTACTCCACGTTCTAGCAGATTGGTGATAGGTACTCCCGGAATTATGACTTCGGGGGACCCCAAAGTGTTTTATTAAAACTAAAACTGTAACGCTTTGTTTATATTCAGACGTGTCCTAAATAAGACGGGGTACAATTTAAATACTTCATAACGTTCTATGTCTAATGATCAAATTGCACGTAACAGAGATCTTCCTGAGAGGCTGATCTCGCTTATTTCGCAAATTTCCAAAATTTTATGTAACCAGAAATTTCATTATCTTCGGCTGTGTTTTTATGCTGACGGTATAAAACACCCCGTTTCTCTGAAGGATGAGCAGACATCACTCTAGTAATTTTCCTATTGACTGGTTCGTATATGGAGCTCCCGTTTTCGAATAATGACCTCAAACAGGCTCATCTGAGGGCTATGGTTGTTGTCTTCAGTACTTCAAGAGAAATGTTAGGAATTTACTTCAAAATGTTCCACGACACTTTACACACCTGCTTTTTCCAGTTCACAAATTACTCGTCATTGGATATTACATAACCTGCTGAGGTAAAAATTCTGCTAGTCTTTATGGATGAATTAGATAGAGCACCACATATTCTTAACCTTGGAACTCACAGGGATGAGTGATATCTTCGCTTTCCGGCTGCTGTAGCCCTAGGAAGAAGATATTTTATGCGCTGGATAAAAAGATGGGTGGGTATCACACGTGGTCGGAACGTAGGGGCCTCGAGAAAACACTTTGTCTGTACCAACAATAGAAATCTTACCCCCCTTCGCGTATCCAGTAATTTCACTGAGTGAGCGATTCGAGTCTATTCAATTGAAAAGTCGGCGTTAAATACAGCAAAACTCAATCAATACATCAGGACAGTTCGTGCAATTTTAAAAACCAAATTAAGTCAGAAGACGATATTTACCATTCGTCGCCTTCTCTTTCACATCATGTACATGTGCCGTTACTTTGTACTGCCCTGTGGTATTACAGGAGCCCCTTTTATCGACAAAACCAGTTGCTTTACTGTGTTTTCTGTGAGTATAATCGTCAGAAGATCTTTTGTGCTTTCAGCGATTGTTCGCCTAAGTACTCCATTCGCCGCTGCAAAAACACAGTATGTGATCGATTTAATCTTAAAGCGGATTAGTTAGAAATATCAATGATCTGAAACACGATGCAATTAGTATGAGAGTTGCACTTCCAATTGGACGCAATCGGGAATCAGATCACGCGGATAATCTCAGTGCCAGAAACACAGCGCAGATTTGCAGGGCTGCACAGCGATTGTTAGAAGTTGCTGTAGATGAAACAAAAGCATATGGCATGAAAACAGATCAGCTAAAAGTGACAGAGTAAATTTCCACAGTTTCGAGAGACTTTTAATCTGCAGAACGACTCGTCAAATAAGCTATAACATTGCACTACACGCTTGGTTTTGAAATTCCACCACAAATGTCTCCATACTAATTTGTTCTGTTACTGAAACCTGCAGCACGTGACCACTAATAAAATGCAAAGGATCCAACAGAAAGCTTACCAAATTCAATCACTGTCCGATTAATGTCTCCATTTATTTGAAAGGCTGTATTGTTCTTCATTTTTTATGCTCAATCCAGATTTGTGTCAAGCCAATTATCACTTATAAAAATGTCTCTGTTTAATTTGGGTCACACCGTGAAGTCATATAACGGAGTTCTTAATATCTGCACCAGATACAGGTAAGTAATCAACTCCAAGCCTTGGCCACTTTACCCCGGTGAAAGGGCTTCCAGTGCCCATCATATAGGAGGTTGTGCTGATCCCACTACAGATTTTGACACTTTAGAGAAAAGAAGAGCCTCTTGAACCTGCTGGAAATCAAATTAGTATCTTTAAAATAAAAATATTTTACCGACGCCTTTTCTTCCGTGGTTTCTGTAGTCATATATGCTTAACCCTTTAAAGACGAAGCGTATCTGTTTTATATAAGGACTCAGTGTGTATCGCGCTGTAAACACTCTCCACTTCGGTTATAAAAACCAGTCTCTTAATGTTTTATAAGGCAAAAGTTGCTGTTTGTTCTGAGATCCGTACAAAACACATAAACGCAATGTGGGCACCACGTAGAATTTTTTAATGTTAAACCTGGTCGTACGTAAAGTTACCGCTAGGCTTTAAAAGGTTAATACACAAAGCGATTTATGCTCCCTGCTTCATCGCTTGGCCACTGTATATGATTCAGTCCCTGCAGTGATGGAGTGGTTGGCACACCAGTATTTAACAAGTCAGCGCTTCCAAAGGTCCATTAGGTCGAGTGAAAACCATGCCATTTCTGCCTGTTTCATATCCGCATGACCTATTTCTTTAAGACACATTTTCATATTATTCCTTTCTCTCAGCTTCTGAACTAATTTTTCCGTAGTTTTCCTCAGTACCCACGAAACAATTGATGTGCAGTAACTTAAAATACATGACAGTGATTTTCTTCACATAAATTATAATTTATCGTATACAAATCAATATACCATACGAAGTCAGGTTCTACCGGCTGGAAAATAACGGGGTAAATCAACTAATTTTATGAAGCAGAGTTCTTGATAAGCTAACAGTTCCTCAAATAGTCAGGACACTCTCCTGATTTTATGGAATCCAAAAGTTAAATACCGTGTTCACATGAAGGAAGCCTACTCTCGCTATCCTGACCCAGATCAATCCATCCAGCGCCCCCCATCCTATTCCTTGAAGGTACATTCTAATATTATGCTCCCACCTACCCCCTAGGTTTTCCAAGTGGTCTCTTTCCCTCAGTTGCCTCCACTAAAAAACCCTTTGTGCACCATAAAAATAAACTACGAATAAACATTTTAAATATGTTGAAAATACTTAGTTTTAACCAAATCCGCCCAGTTCCATTAAGGAATTTACATAACTTCGAAAAGTGTAATCAGTTTGCTGTAGTGAGCAAAGCAATATCAATTGAATCATATTCCAGCATTGCAGTTTTTAAATGTGACATTCTTTACGTAAAAGAAAATAGTCCTCTCAACACCCGCTGACGCGGCTCCGCCAGTCGGAATAGGCAGTGTGTCTGGAGCTTGGTATTCGGCTGGAACGTGGCAGGCTTCCAAACAGAAAAACTCCGTAGAACGCAGAAATTCTTTGTCTTGTTTAGCACAGCTACCCTGAATACGGTGCCAATTAGGAGACATTTGTGATTAGACTGGTGCCAATTTTAAATGCTTACTCTGTACTTTCTTCTCAGACATCTACATGTCCGATAGCCATAAATGTTGCTGAGTGAGAAGAAGGAACACATGAACCTTCACACTTGACACTTGCAAGTAATGTGCGAGCTTTTCGGTTCCCAAAGCGACGTTAATGAAGGATCATGTCTTATCATATACTGCGCCGTAGCGATTGGTATACACCTACGGACGTTTCGGAGGAATTTATTCCCTCTGAGTTTCTAGTCCTTTTGGACTCCTAAGAATTGAAGACAGAGACAGCAAGCTCCTCCGAAACGCAGATAACAATTTATCACTCTACACGTCATCGTATTCCATAAGACAGACTGGCCAAAGTACCTATAACGTGCGACAGAAACCGAACAGTATGTTGCAATAGACGGTCAAATTTAATATATATGTGCCTTTTCACACAGGATCAGGACATTTTAAAACTTAGCATGGATTTTCTTAGGAAATGCAAGCAAATTCTGGGACAACATCTAAAAGTAGGCCACAACCGCTACCTTCAACATTATTTCCATTTCAGGCACTAATCACCTTAACTTTCGGCGCCTCTTTGTCTAAGGCACTGACAACGTCCTCATATGAGACACAAATAAGTAAATAAATATGGAGTCCTCTATTGATATAAGTTTAAAAATGAAACGCGGAGGTATGAATTTTTGACGATTCATGAAACGTATACGTTTTCTTTAAAATAAGGTATTACTATATTTACATAATAATAGTACATAGTAGGCCTACTGTAATACCATAAATTAACCTTTATCCTGCTAATGTGGAACGTATGGTGAGCTGCTAATAATGCCAGCACCACTAATGTGTAATATTTGGTGCCCTACATTTGGCAACGCTGAAAGGAGACTCTTTTTCGCTCTCTCTCTCTCTCTCTCTCTGCACAATCTCTCAATACTGAATCAATCGCGAAAGACGTCCTATGTCATATCTGTGTGCACACACTTAACTCGGCTACCAACTAGGCCCTGAGGGCCCAGTTGGTAGCCGAGTAAATATTACACATTAGTGGTGCTGGCATTATTAGCAGCTCACCATATATTCCACATTAGCAGGATAAAGGTTAACGAAATATAAATGCAAAACATAAAATGTAAGACATAAAAATCTAAAGATGTCATTACTATATTTGAGCAAACAAGTTTAATAACAACCTTTTCACGTTTTCCATATGGTATGACTGTTTTCCTGCAGAACACAATAAATTTATAAATTCCAGCGTTTATTGTATGGTCGGATGGGTGTATAAAGAGAGTGTACACAATTTGTATATTTCAGCGACAATTGCCGCTCCAGCTTCTGTGAAGTTAGGTGAACACAATAAATTTAATTAATGTTCCCATGCTTAGAAGATAAAAAGAAACCTATAGCTTTTGAACATTTTTACAAGCTATCGTACATTTTATGAATTCTGCATTTCTTAATATATGCGGAAGCACTTGCGCGGCCGTATTGTATTTACCTTCTTGCTTCACACAAATTAGACTTGTTTAAAAAGTTTAGTGTTTATATTTTTAAAATATTTCTATGATATTTAAGCACACAGCAGTCTCAGTTACGTAGAAGAAAGTAGGATATGTACCTCTGAAGGCAACAATAAGCCACCACACGGATTTGTAAAACTTCTGGATGATCAATGCGAAGCATCCTGTATCCGACTTTGTGTCTTATCCGTGCGTTGCTGTCTCTATCAACCGGGTTTCTATGTTATCCGTGCGTCGCAGTCTCCATTAAGCGCTTTACCATATACTTCCTTCTGCACTACCGATCTTGGCCAGAACATAGGCACTTTCAACTAAAGTTAACTTATCCCACAGGTTCATTCCTTCAATTAGTTGGTTTTTACGTAAGGTATCCCTCATTTTTGCAGCGAAGACAGGGGTTTGTTAAGAGTTCAAAGTTTATGTAGTTACGTTGTACCAATGACTGGTGCAGTTTAGCGTCGATGATAATTACATTTGTGACTGCCCATGAAAAACTGGTTTCGTACATACTATTCTGTTCATATACAATTACCGATAACCAGGAATGATCGATAAGGATGCCCATAATGTTTCAACGACCTTTGGCTTCGGTATGGGGGAAAATATATCAGGAACGTTGTAACAGATAACTGTAAAACTAAAGATAAAAAAATAGGTGCTAATGATTAGAAGTCAATTCATTTGTACAACCTTCTGGTTGTGAAATTCTTTTCAATTCCTTTACATGTGGTTTTTATTTTTCGCACAAGTTCGCATGTCTAGACAAATTCGATACATTCCGCTTTCTTACTTCTTACAGACTGAAGTCTTACAGAAACGTCAGAGGCTTTTGTTTGATTAAGAGATTTTTCTTCGCAATCGATCTTACTGTTGGTGTTTATTTCTTGGCACATATTTTATTTTCTGGTTTTGATTATTTGGATTCCATGTAGTCTTCAATGTACACAATTTTCACAAGCTAAGAAATGTTCTCTAAATATTTCACTACATATGCAGTCTTTGCCAGTTTAAGGAATTCATTTTCCAACGTGTATACAGATTTTCATCCCTCTAAAGTGGTGTACGGCCATCCGCCTCGACCTTTATAGTTGAATAAAGTTGTAGATTTTTCTATAAAAGAATCTGCAATTTAAAAATTGGAATACATGAGTTTTACATGAGATTCTGACAGCAGTGTTGATGATGATTCTAGTCGTCCGGGATACGACAATTTATAATTCGAGGTGACCGAACTATCTGAAGAGGTAGGCAGCAGATTATTCTGAAACGTCGGTAACTGCTTACGAATTAACGTGGCATTATGTTCCAGTCAACCCGAATCTTTAAAAAATGTCGGGTTTGTACTGTGAACATTTCTTTTGAGTCGTTTGTGTCAGTTTTTAAAACACTTATTTTCAAACCATTGGTGTGCGAAATTGTCGCTAGTGGTTAAATTTCTGTCTCTTGACTTATCCACTCTATTATGTGCAGCCATCCTTTATCAGTTACGTCGCGAAAATACGCACCCCACACTGATACAGAAACTACAGAAGAACTAGTTCTGAATTATTTACCAATCGACATGGCGTAATATTGCTGAAGATTTGAATCCTCAGCGAATCTAGCTTTGTACGTCGCAAAAGTGTTGCCCTCTTTTTCACAACATACATAATTGATAAGAATAAAATTAAAATTACAACAACAACAACAACAGCAGCAGCAGCAGCAGCAGCAGCAGTAGCAGCAGTAGCAGCAGCAGCAGCAGCAGCAGCAGCAACAGCAGCAGCAGCAGCAGCAGCAGCAGCAGCAGCAACAACAACAACAACAACAACAACAACAGTAACGAGAAGTTCCTTAATCTGACACAACCTCAGCGATGACACACGCAAGGAGCCATACAATTCAAACGCGCAAAGTATAAGAAAAAATAAAAATGTAACCATAATAAAAATATGCATATAACCTAACGTTGAGGGACGTTCGGATCTCTGAGTCCTGGGCTCCATTCAGGTGGTCATAACATTTAATCCTATGGGAACCACTTTTTATTGTTGTTCGCAAGTGTACATTTATTATGCGATTTGTCACTATCTTCAGGGTGTTGTGATATTCCTTTCAAGAACCTACTGTTTATGTGTCTACGTTAATTTTGTCTCTGGTAAGTTTGTCCGGTCACACGTAACCCTAAATTTTCATCTCGTCTGAATATTTTGTAAATTCTTGCTTACAATCAACATTCCTTACGCATACTGTACTTTTATTCATAACCTATATGTACATCAACTTCCATATTCCTAGATGTAATCAATATGATGTATTAATGTTGCACTTGTCTGTTTTCCTTAATTGAACATCGTGAAATCACACGAAGAGTAAATCGATAACTGCCTCAAAACGTGACGTAACAACACGAAGAATACGTCACTGGACTGTTACGTCACTCCAAAGCAAATCTCATCTACCATTCGTGGCCCCATATTATGTAAGTATACTCAAGTATAAAGCAGTAAGTGTTGTATATTATGACTGTATGTGTGTATCTTTCCTTAATTACGAGCCATGAAAAATGAATTTCAGCCTCAAAGTTTCACGTACTAGAACGCGATAGGTTTTAAATCTTTTATCCGCACACAGTATTTGCAATTTTGCCTTAATAACTCCTCATGAATATCGCATCACTTTTGCGCCATATTATGTTAGGTAAATTACGGCAATATTTGTTTTGCAATTACTTATAGCAGACACGAATTCGGAAAGTGTGTTTTATTATGACATGTTAGTGATTTGATTTTTTGTACAAATTGTATCTGCAAGTTTCTGAAACCAAGAAATATTCGGCGAAATATTTTCATAAATGTATGTAAGTGTTTATGTAAAATACCTTCGAGTTTTTTTCAGATTTTATCAAAATATAAATTTTTAACTACCGCTTTCTTAAAAGTGCCCAATATATATTTTAAAATCGTCCACTGGGAGCCGAGTTGTTCCACTTGGAGAGACGAACAACCAGACACAGTGCAGCTAACAGTCGCTTTGCGCAATATTCCAAATGCACAAAAAAGAAGTAAAATTGGAAGGTACTAGCCAGATTACTCGTACTGTAGTACAAAAAGAAACAGTTCATATTTTAGGTCTGAATGTGGAACGACGTCCTAGACTTGACAAATAATTAATTTTATTACATAATGTTCTACAAAACTGAAAAGTAACTATTACAGCACGTTGGCATGGTCATGGCTTTACATGCCGAGATCTTTCAAATCCCTTTCTTTTAAGATTCATTTTCGGTTTCATACGGAAACGAAGGAAACAGCAACAATACTGTTCGGATCTTAACTTCGTAAATAACAGAATTATTACATTTCTAATAACGCAATGAGAATGTATTCACGAATTTACATTTGATGCAGTAACCTAATTCTTAAAGACGCTCGCTATATACAGGCGTGGATTCTTTATGGGGTAGTTGTTCGCGTTCCTACTATCAGTGGCACCCATCTAAAGGACAGGCAGACGCACAGACAGAGGCATGCAAGCAGCATGAAACATCTTCCAATGGTCTATGAGGAAACCGAAAATTGGAATTAACAGAAAGAAAGAAAGAAAAAAAGAAATAAATAAAAAAGTGAAGTGAAAAACTGGTAGTTTCAAGGTGAAGTTGTGGAGAAGAGAGAAGGCTGTCTATGCACGCACGCAGGCGGGCAGCTAATTAACCGAGGATGCTCGGATGGTATCTATTGAATCCTTCTCGGCCAGCAAACAGCACATCTCGGCAAGGCCTGGCCCATCTCAACATCCAGGCTGGGGCTTCCTATAGGGACCAGACGTCGAAGATGTTCCAAGCACCTCTCTTCAAAAATAATTTATATACCGATTTTGTCATTCCGTATTAAAAAATGTAGATTACTGCTTTACAAATTTGCGGCCTTATAGGGTGTTACATCATATAGAAAAGGTACATTGGTGCCATCGTTCCGCATAAAATTGATGCGTCCGTATAGAGTGTACAACAGTAGGATCATGAAGAAGGAGGTAGGAATCTCACGAAATTTTAATATGTACCTAACATACAAAATAATATAAGATTGCCTGAAATTATAACATCCCTGAAACGTAACATCTGCTGTCAAGTGAATCTCAAATCGCATCAAATATTTAAGGGTTAGACTTATGCTTGGACGATTTTTCCAGCTGTAAATTCTGTAAATTCCTGACCACGTGGCGGTAAAATACACACTAATTAACAATACTATTTGTACACTCGGTTGCATGAAATAGCACCATGTGAAAATTATGCAAACAAAGTTTTGGGGATGAATCTCTTCCCCACTCCAGGTGATAGTTTTCATATTGTCATGTGTTTTTAGGCGCATTCCGGGAATTTCGAAAAGCGGCTATTAGGTGCGTCAAGTCCGTCCGTCCGCATGGAATAACTCGACTTCCACTGGACACATTTTCATGAAATTTGACAGTTCAGTACTTTTCGAAAATTTGTCGAAAAAGTTTAATTTTCATTAGAACCCGGGAAGAATAACGCTCCCTTTACATGAAGACATACGTACATTTATCACAACATCTCGCTGAATTCTTCTCAGAATGAGAAATGTTCCAAACGTTGCCGAGAAAATCAAAACACACGTTTTATTTTCACTAACATTTTCCGAAAATCGTGCCGTTTATGAGATAATGTAAAAAAATATGGTACAGCCAGACAGGCCACAGATCACAATAAAATACGGCACATGCGCTTTGTATGCTGAGTAACTAAGGCTACAGACACACACATTCTGAATGTGTAACGCTTATTGCTTCCCACGGCAACAGTGGTTAGGCGAACATGCCTCAGTGCTACGTTATACGTACCCTGCCTCTCTTGTTTTAATTTCAATACCACTCGCAATTACTGGGCTGGAAAGCGATACATTTTAAGTACTAGCTAGTACGTCATAAAAAACAAATAATTGGGGCGGCACAGGATTGACAAAATCCATAGTGGCACTACTAACATTAAAAGAAGGTGTAAATATTTCTTTACAAAAACAAATGCCAGAAGATGAGAGTAAAATCAACCCTCGAAACGCTGTCTATATCAAATAGGCCTATGGGTCAGGCAACAAGCAACGCCCAGTGCAGTACTGGAATGATGAATAATCTATTGTCACAGTTCTGAAGGGAGGCAATGAATTACAAAGTTCATCGTTCCGTGTCTACGAACTATAGTACCGGTGTGAACGTGTATAAAACTGCACGGTATAGGTGCCCAGCCCAGCCCGTGAACATTCGCGAGACAGAGATGGTGTAAATCAGCGTATCAAGCAGCTGCATGGTGTTCATGCTGATCTGTATGCAAGTCCACTTAACAAGGCCTGGCAGAAGAGTGTGACAAGTCCGGGGTAGGCGAGCTCAGTTAGCATGCTTCGATATTCTGAATTTTGTCAGAAAGTGTGACCAATCCGGGACATACCACGATACTGGCATCAGGTTATTCATATCCACGATCTGTTATTTGGTCGAAGTCCTGATATATTTATTGAACCGAAAACCGGGTTAAAAATTTTAATAACTTTAGCACACTTTTTTCTGTGGAAAAATCAGGTTCATAATGTAGTCCAGTCCTGCCCCCCCCCCCCTTCTCATCGTTCATAATCACAAGTCATCTTAAGTAGTTTCAACCAACTTAACATGAAATCATTCATCACGAAATTATATGGGTAAACAACTGGACTTCACAATGTGAAGCGCTGACTTAACGTACTGTTCTGCAGCAACAAAATATAGTTATACTGAAATATGGAGTTTATGCAGGATGTATAATTTTGATGAATAGGATTACAAAATAAAAATGAAATTTCCTTGACACTTACGAAATGTTTATGTCACAGAAAACCTCTCGAACATAATGACTGTAGAGAGGCTAAGAGTCGCTCAGTGGGTCAATAAATTCCCTTCCTTTCAAGACACCAGATAATTAGTTCACTGTCGCACGCAGCAAAGCCCGTCACTATTGCCTATACCGTCTCTCAGGTGAATCCGACTCAGCTACAGTTTTTTGCGTAAGGCATTTCTCATTTCATATGCCTGATTATATCAAGTCCTGATTTTATTCAACGAAAGTAATAATAACTGCTAAAAGTTCAAAGACAATATAAGCACACTGCTGATCCGAAATTTGTTCTAGTCGTAAGAAAACTTCTACTTTCACAACACCGATAAAAATACGGGCACATTTCTGAAGGAATTCGCTTACAATATGTGTGAAACAAAATGTGAAAAGTGAGAAAGAAACTTGTCCAAAAAATGAATAGAACCACAGAACTGAGAAATATGCTCTCAGCTCAGAACTACAGAATATAAGCACGAAGACGCATATGCAGTTTTGAAATCGACCGTGTAGTCTCGGAGGAATCGTGGAATTTTCAGCTCTCTAAAAATCAGTTCTGCTTACAACGTTAAACAGTCTTAATTTCTTCATTAACAAATACTTATGATATAGCCTGAATTTTATATAGATTTTACTAAACTTGAAGGGCCTGCAAATCGTCCTCTCTCACATGTCTAAACTGTCAATGGCCCTATGTTCTGCCTACAGATTTACAGGCCTACACGAACTTAATTTTTCTTTCTTAAAAAAAAACCATGATTTCCCACGGACTTCAGTGCTTGGTAGTTTTTGCGACTGACTTGCAGTGGGTTTCTTATGAGGTATTAACGCAATTATTCAATACAATTATTATAAGCCCTATACAATCGACCACTTTTAATGAGTTATTATTAGCTGATTCGCTAATTCGAAAGTTATTTCTATATTAGCATTTTAAGTATAAAATCATACACAAAATATAGTGAAAGATGTTAATAGCGATAGTGTATGAAATGCATATTTTTACTGAAAGAAGAACTGGATTGTCCGCCTCCTCAGGCGGTAATTGGAAGACATATAATTTGCAATTAATGAAATTATAAGCGTTTAATTAAAACTGACAAATCCAATTAAATTTCAATAAGAGTTTTGTTCCAGCTAACAATACCGTTACTGAATTTGGAGCAAGAAATTACTATCTGTGATTGTTTAACACTTAGTAGCACAAAAGAATAAAATTATGTAACAGCACCTAAACTTAATAATTTGACAAAATCTGAAAGGGAAGTAAAACGCACATGTATTGCACATATTGTAATTAGCAGAATAAGAAAAGGCGCTAAGCAGTACCACTGTATAGAGGTACGCTATACGTCTTTTATAAGACCACCGCAGTACAACACACACTTACAGTTCTGTTTTTTTTTTGCCGTTGCAGACTTTACTCCTGTTCTCAGCTATGCCTGGCTCTACCTCCTAACATAAAACACTTTTAAGCAGAGGAATTAAATTCCGTATAAAGATTCTAAGAATAGTGGCCATGAGTATCACCTGTTTTATCACTAATGCGGTCTTCAAATGGGTTCCTGTAACGCTCGTATGAAATGTCAAAGAAGAACATAACTAGGTTACAACAGTTAAAGTGGCACAAGCAAAGTGTTTGTTTCATTTTGTGGCTCTACTGAGAAAGCTACTGTGCGTATGAAATGTCCCTTTCTTCTACAACTCAGAAGTAGCGTACGCTGATTTTCAGAGTAAGAGAAGAAGGTTTTTCCTGTCATACTTTCGCAAATTAAAATGTGTTACATCCTACGAAGCAGCATTAAATAAAGACACTTCCAGGCGTTTTTCTGTAGATAAATATAACGCTAGTAAATACGCAGCTCAGAACATAGGTCTAGAAAAACGAGTACCAGGATGGTTAATAAACTGGAAACGATGATGGAGGAAGCAGTCCTTGCCTAAATCAAGGCGCTCTTAGGCACTTGCCTCTAAAGATCTGGGGACACTTCGAAATGCTTCTGTCGTTTTAAACTGGCCCAGATTTGAATCTGGGCTTTCCATTATCAGGCAGAATTAATAACACGACTTGACGTTCAGAATGTAACACTGAAGAATTAAATGTGTAAGACATTATGGCAATTAACGTAAAATCGAACTTACCGTTCCGATAAGGCGACTAATGAGGAATCAAAAGAGAAAAATTTAAAGATACTGACTATACCGTTTATACACTCAAGGTGAAAGGCAGTAAAGTTTCTGAACAAGTACTTACGCCAGCATGCTGGAAAGAAGAGACCTACTGCGTGGTGAGTGTATACAGTTCTGTTTGACCTTCATATAAACTAGGATTTATGTGGGACTGATGCGAACTCTAATTTAATCCAACAACTTTGGTTGCAGATTCTGTATGAAAAAATTTCATCGAAATTGATTGTAAAAGACGATTACACAAATGCTTGTTTTCAGAAAATACTTTCATTCTACGCACGCAGCGTAAAGAACACATTAACATGCAGTTGATATACGAGCAAGATTGGGGTAAGACAGAAATGTGATACGCTGAAATCTGTGTGAAAGCTTATCCCCCAGCAAGTGAACACAATAAAGTCCTTGATTCATATATGACTATGTGGACACTCAGCATCTGATGACAGGCACTTACACTCATCTTTATATATATACGTATATACGTACATATATCACCTTTCATTCTGAAGGAGGTTGTAAAGGCAGAGATGGTGTGTGTAAGGATGGCAATGTCTATGGCTGATGTTTTTGTGAAGTTAGGACTCTAAGAAGAAAGGAAAAACAAGAAGGAGAAGAGGAGGAGGAGGAGGAGAAGAAGAAGAAGAAGAAGAAGAAGAAGAAGAAGAAGAAGAAGAAGCTGAAATGAAGCTGTTAAGCGTGAAAGAGTAAATTTCGTTTATGATTCTGGACACACGCCTCAGAATTTGTTAATGTGGCAAAAAAATACACGTTACTTTGTAACGAACCGAAATAATTCTCCTTAGTGCTGCAGAATGTCATGCAAGTCGAGTTTTAAGCCTACTCTCTTCCGAAATGTGATGCCACGTAATTTGATAGAGAAGCACCAGACAAACTGCTGTTTCGAATTTCAGGACATATGAAGGTATAACTACGGTGGACTCAGATGGTCTGTTTTCAGGTGTACAGAACTTCGCGATACTACATTCAACAAAAGAGTAATATCAATACTACCAGGCGTAAAGACCACAGTTTTACATTACCGGTACAATAAGCCTACGCTAAAAGGTTTTGTGTTCATTATGAATCTAAAACACTTGCTGGTTCTCTCTACCAGCCGTAGGTCTCGGTGAGTTGTTTCTTGTAATTCATGAGTGAATCCATTCAAAGGCGAGACGGATATTTAAATTTTCCCTCTTTTTTTTTTTAAGGAAAGCGTGAATATTTGAAGCGAAAAAGTTGAAGCTACGAAATGAAGGGAATTTAATGAGAAATAAAGCAAAGATTGTGCAGTGCGTTTTAAAAATCACAGTATCCTTGTTTCCTAAATATATAAAGCAAATTTCTGGGGGTGCCGCCACGTTTGCAATCGGAATATAGGGAGTTCCTAGGGTAAGGTCAACGGCCGTGGTTCGGTACTTGAAAAAAATGTCAATGTTACTACATTTGTACACGTTAACAGACTAGGAGGCCTTACGTTAGTTGCTGGTTTGTCGCGGAGGAGACCAGGTTCCATCCCACCCCATGCCACGTAGAATTAATGCGGGAAAATGTTGCCCAGGGAAAAGATTATCTCCAGATACTTCGCTTTCTCTTGTCTGTATCAATGCATCAACGCTACATGCTCACAATTATCCTTCTGCTACCAGTGTTATATGATACTGTCCATTGACAGAGTCGTTACGTAAAACACTTCTCCCTCGTTCTCTATTTCACTGCAAAAGAAAGTTGGAGAAATAAGCCACACAGTGAACGAATTAATCTTAAAATGAATTGTACGAAAGGTAATCACATACAGAAATACACATTCAAAGCCTACTTTTTAAGTTATAAAACATCAGGATAATACTGAATTGTTTAAAGCATAACGGTTATCATACCTACCACCAGGTGTAGCATTAAGGAACTCAATTTAAGTATTTCATGTAAAGCAAAAGATAAAAAAACACTAATTTCCCTAAATGTTATTAGTCGACTGAACTTTATAATGAAGAGAAATGCTTTCAGTTTTGAAGTAGAAACGGCATGTATAATTTGCATGCATATTAAAGTGCGAAGGGTTTACAGGTAGTGAATTCAGATTTCCTGAGACACGTGAATGAGTCTGTTGTTGGTTCAGAAATACACTAATTACACTTTTACACCTATTCAGATATTACTTGCACCCCATCACTTTCTGTCACTAATATGGGGTTCTTTTCTGATAAGTGCAAGCGTTAGAGACAACAACAAATGTGGAATGTGTCAGTGTTTGGTGTGGCCTTGCTTTCATCGCAAAATATTCACAAATTAAAAAATTGTTAAGAACAGGTGGCAATAAACCTTAGAATTTGTATGAATCTTTCATAACTGATGTTTTAGCATGAAATTGTGAATCTACATATTAAAACAAAAATTATCTTATGAGCAGTGAGGTCAAAAACCGCAAAAGAGAAGTAGCCATTAAGTAAAAATTAAGCACAAATTAATACCTTAATGCACTGTTGTTATTCAAAATGTTCTTATGGTACACAACTTTGTTCCTACATGTTTCGATCCCAGTAGGAAAAAATATTGTAATATAGGAACATTTTCAATAATAACAGTGCATTAGTTGGTATGAATTTGTACTTAATAATTATACGCAGTATGAATAATATAAAGAAGCGGCCATATTGGCCAACCAGTCTGAAAAACGACAGGAGGTTAATAAGCTTGTACGTAATCTAACAAGTTATTTTACAACCGGCCTAAGTCTAACAAGACGGGCAATGTAGGCATAGACGTAACCGAGTGGTGCGTTCGCGAAACCGTTGTTGTTGTCGTGGAAAAGCAATAAGCATTACATATTCTGAGTGTGTGTCTGCAGCCTTAGTTATCCAGCATGCCAAGCGCATGCGCCGTACTGTCATCTCTGGCTTGTCCGGCTCTGCCATATTTTACCACATTATCCCATAAACGGCAAGATTTGCAGAAAGGCGTTATTGAACATAAAACATGTGTTTGACTTTCTGTACGACTTTGTCTGAAACATTTCTCATTCTAAGAAGAACTGAACGAGATGTTATGATAAATGTACATACGTCTTCCTGTAAAGTACCAGTTATTCCTGTCAAATTATAATAAAAGTTGAATTTTCTTGACAGGTTTTCGAAAAATACTCAAATATTAAACTGTATGAAAATCCCTCGACTGAGAGCCGAGTCCTTCCATGCGGACGGACGGACAGACAGACAGACAGACAGACATGACGAAGCTAATAGTTGCTTTTCGCAATTTTGCGAAAAAAACCCTGAAAATTCTGTTATACAACATATACCCCCCGCATTCATCCATTATCTACTCTAAACAAAATTACATTCAAGAACAGAGAAGATACTTCTGACAAACAGCAATCTGTGATTTCGTATTACATAATATCACTTGGGTTTGCAGCAAATCTATAAAACTGTAGATCACTTGTCACTAATATGGCTTGTAAACAACCTATTTTCTTACCACCCAGGCGTTTCTCACACGTACAGCAACGCAGGAACCGTTGTACGGATACACTGACGTGACTCACTTATGCGTATTTTAATGCCCTCAGCACGAAAGATAAATGTCGCTCCTTCATGTGTCCATGTGATCAGTTCCAGGCATGATACTGCTACATCTTGATCAAGCGTGCCCACTGTAGTAGAACATGAACTGTTATGTAATGTATGTATGTGTATTTGGCAAAGGAGATCATTATAATATATACGTGGATACGTATGGTAAGTTCCAGGGAGCATCAACCAAGCTATTTCCTTTTGCCATACCTCATGAGGACAAAAGTTCAAAATATACAAACTCTATGAATATCTGTATATCTGAACTCCTCTTACATCTCCACAGGAAAGAATGCAACTCACAAAAGTCACATGAATTCATCAAACGTCTTGTACCTTTTGGCTCTAATGATGTAGAACACAACACAACTGCGTGCTGTATTCTTAAACAGAAATGCAGGTTTAATTTATGGAGCGCCTTATTCCACAATTTGTGTCACTGAACTGGTAGATTTGTGCTTTACAGTCAAGTTAGCGCAGTCCTGTTTAACCGTGCTGGTAGCCATTACAGCTAAGCCAAATAATGTGGGACATTGTCGCGTTTTACAAGCGTTCGTACCTCTGGTCGGGCGTCTATTCAAGCATCTTAGCTCGTCCATCTCTCCCTTTGCAGGCATAGTACAATCAAGGAACCACTAAAGGGATCTTAATAAAGTGGACACTGTGGAGCTTAACTGAAATTTGTCAGTACGTTTCAATTTCTGTGAGAGTCACTAAACGTAACGCGCACTCCACATGAAGACACACACGCATTCCTGGGCGCATATAGAGATTAACCAGCGCGTGTAGCTCGCTAAATATTTATCAGACGGAAAAATATTTTGAACAGAGTCTTAGAGAAAATGAGAAGTCATTTATGACGCACAAATTTTCTCCTTAATCTTAAGGTTTTCTACGTAGTTAAATAGAAGCGATTAAACGGGCGAGAATTGTCATGCTAAATGTAATCTCTGCGACTTTTGAAAATAAATTTAAACTTTTAATTTCAAAACGTCTAGCAAGCATGCCCTTCTACTTTCGTAGTACACCACAATGCCATTAGGCACAATTTCGACGACAGCGACGGTGTGCATTTCGGTGTTAATTTTTGTTCCATATGAACACGGGTCTGTATTTTATTCTTAAAGGTGTCTCTCAAAACTATATTCTATTCTGAAGCATTTGTGTCCAGGAAGGCGTCGTTGGTCTTGTGTCTCGATTCCTCCTCTACAGACGCAAGTGCATGGAATTCTCCTCGGATTATGTATATGTAGGCGAATTTTGGGTTTGCGGCTTCTTGCTTGTTTATTTATCAAAGGCTTTTGCAAAGGTCAGGCGCTGCGGATATGATACATTTTTATATTCATTTACATTATTTGGATTCTCAGGTTAGTTTGGGTTAAGATAAATGGCTTCGAATGAGATTAGGAAAAGTATTCAAAATTTATGCCACATTTTGTTAACTTTGTGCATACGTTACCGTTACTGCCATCACAACACGTTTCATGGTCAAAGTTTGAGCAAACTTTGAATCCGACGCCGGTTTATGTCTAGCCATCTATCCCAAAGTACATGTGAGTTTTTGGCCTAATATTGTGGCAGTTATATTTCTCATGTTCATGCATTTATGCACGAATCTGTCCGTGTTCGAGAGTTCTTTAGACATAGATTGTGTAAACTAGCACTAAATAATTCCTACTAATTTGGGAGAGTCAAGTTACTTTAAGTTGTCTTTTAGATTAGAATACATATTTAGTGTTAAGGTGGAAATTTGTATTTTTGATTATGCCTCGATTTCTCAGTTTCCAAATTTCGAAACTCTATGTGCTCCTGCCTGTACGTCATTGTCATAATTTTCGTCATGAACCTAACACTTCCGCTATCAGAACCAGTTTCAAAGCTTTTGTTGACGCAATCTTCACCGCCGGCGCCGGCTTCGAATTTTAATTCTAGTTCCGGTATATCCTCTCTGTTCTAAAACATCGTTCAAAGCTACCCTTGATTATGTCTTCATGCTTTGATTCAGCCGCTTATTCTGAATTAGTTGGCTACTATTTAGGTAGGACTCGAGAAGATTAATTTAGCTTGCTGAGTTATTTTGAGGTAATAAATAACCAAGCATATTAATTCCATAAAGATGGGGCGCTACGTTCGGCAAATACGTTCGCAATCTCCTACTAGAGCAGACTAGGTTACTTTATATACTCTAAAAACATAATTGCTTTGCTGTCAGAAATGCCATTAAATTTAAACATTTGTTAAAAATTGTTTCAAATACTTTATATATTTATATATTACGTACATATTTTAATTTTATATGCTTTCACAACTGCAATTTCTTTCATATCAGAAAAGCCATTACATATAAACATCTCTTAGCAATCCTTTAGAAATATTTTGTTTGTAAGACATTTGAGTAGACTGATATTACTATAATTAATTTTGTCATAACCATACCTACAAAATATATAACAAGGAAAATCTGAGTTACAAAAATATTTACTAGTTCCTTTAAGTAATATTTAGGTAGAAATAAAAGTAAATGTTTTTATATATTATTGTTCGAAATTCTGCTAGAAAAAATATTAATAGTTAACCGAAGAGTGCGTTCAATTTTAAGATCACGTCTTTCCTGCATGAATTAAGGACAGGCTGACTGTTTATACAGAAACGTGATACACTTAGTGGAAAGCCCTCGCTAGCAATTAACTGCGTCCCACTTACACGTGACCGCTATACTGACTGTTTTCTTATTTATTAACATCGATGACGCCAGTCACTATAAAAGAACAGTTGAAAGATTCGTGCAAGCAGAGACAGTGGAAAAGCATGTCTCCTTACATTAAATTATTAGGACAGACGCCATAACTCAATCATTAAAGTGACTGGCTATGTGCTGGAAACCACGTTTCAGTGAACAGGAAGTGAGGCCTTGTTTCTACACACCATCGCATCGAGAAAATCCGCGTAAGAGTCGGGGGCTTCTTTCCGGGGAAAAAGTGGCCGGAGCTGAACCAAAACATTCACATATATATATTTATTTATTGAGGTTACTGCAAGTCCTTCCTTCTTCATGATGTGCTTCGCCGCAGGGACAAATTTACTTTTGTTCTGCGATTAGTTAGTCCGTTTGTTTCCATTGTTGTAAACAACACCTCAAGTAGTCGGTAAGTCGCACGCCGATTAATGACACTGTACCAACTGAAGAGTTAATTCAGATTGGAATTTGGATAGAGAATGACTTAAATGATGGGGAAATTAAGTGTTGGGGATTAGTTTAGCTGCCTATCCAGACACGTGGTTCGACGGACAGAAGAAAGTAATAGAAGCCTCATTCCGATTTACGGGTATTTGGCTAGAACTCCCAAGCGGAACAGACATACCTCGTTCAGTCTGAAATGTTATTCCATGGCCTTCGTTAGGTTTACATATATTTTTAACTGAGATTCGGCTCACAAAACCCTCTTTTCACAAAACTCTGTAACCCTTTAGCAATAAATTATCCCGTCTAATAAGTCACTAAGAATGTTTATTGTGAGTGAGGAAGTTAGGCCCAAGAGGCAAGGCCGTGTTTGGTAGGTGGAAGCTTTGAACCTGTGCCACAACATCGGCCACGGTGACCGGGATTCTTCGTGATTTTCCACAGTCTCCATGCAAGTGTAGACAAACACACATATCGAATTAGGCCATGACCACTTCCTGTAAAATATTCTCAATTTCGTTGTTCCCTAGTCAAACTCCCATTGCCCGTACGTAAACTGAACTGTTATTGACAATGTTGTTACACAAACTGTAAATAATAAATAAATAAATATATAAATATATGTTACTTCCTGTGGAACGATACCTGCAATACCAAGTGATGATTACTAACGACTTCTCAGCAACAAGTGTGTTTAAGCTGCAGGAAACGACAGTTATGTCAGCGGTTCTTCCAACAAACTTTATTTCGTACTACCATGTCCGTGCACTGTATTATACGAAATAATAACAGCAACTAATGCACCAAAAATATATATAATTTTATTCTTAAAAGTCTCCTACATGTTTCGGCCCTGCTGGGCCATCTTCAGGGAGAATAATGTTGATACACTATGGTTGCGTTTATATAGTTAAGTGCGAATGTAGGAGACTTTTAAGAATAAAATTATATATATTTTTGGTGCATTAGTTGGTGTTATTATTTCGTTTAGTTCGTACATTCCTGCCTGATACATATAAATTAAATTAATAAATATAACTGTGACACAACTTAATGTTTTCCAGTTATTTATTATTTAATGCTACAGGTTTCGGCCTGCATGGCCATCTTCAGGTACTCTAACGCATAAAACACTTTGAGGAAATTTAATTGCAACAGTCAATAACACTCCTCGAAGTGTTTATGATTTGTAATATCTGATGATGGCCATACAGTCCCTAACATGTAATATTAACTATCAAGTTACTGGAAAAAATTGAGTTGTGATGGACGGTTCTGTTTATTAACTTAATTTATTCGGTTAGTCCAATACATGGGCAGATACCAAAACATTTACCCTAGGCGTCAAAAGTCTACACTTAAAATACTGCAGCATGTCAGTCACCAGTCTCAAAACAATCTGCTTCATGTACACAAAAGTTACAAATATTCCTCAGCAGCTAATCTTTCTATACGAGTATTCGTAAATCTTGAACGCACAACTTTTTTTTTCTCAGAATGCAGGATTGTCAAGATATCTTTGTCTCCAAATCAGCGGAATATAGTCAAGTTTTTCCTCCGAAAATTACTTTATTCGCACCTTTCGGACAAATCTTTGACTTCCTGAATGGATGCGAACACCTCTAGACCAGAACCGTCACTTAAGAATTTAGTTCAACCGAGCAGTAAGTAGGCAGAAGGCAAAAAAAGCTATCTCCAACATGTACTGTCACACTTAAGCGTTTAATCTGAATCGGACGCTCAAACACATCTGTTACAATTCGTGAACATTTCTAACTGGATTTTAAAATACATTGGACCATAAAATCAAAACACAACCTACCGACGTATAAAATCCACAAATCTAACGGCGACCATGCAAAAATCAGTAGTGTGTGACACATATTTTGTGTTTCATAAGACGTGTACAATGACGGGTTCCATTAAAACTATGCAATCAGGTCACCTCTGTGGGCAACTGGAAGTATCCTTATTGCTTACCGATGTCACGATTTGACCAAATCGACGTCGGTGAACACTGAAGCTGTGTAATCTACTTTCAAGAAAATCTGCAAGCTTTACATACATCCTGTTATGTATCAAATTTCTTCACCACTATCACCTTCATCTCCTTGTTGGTTTTGTATCTCAACACGAACTCCGTGTTCAACATGCCAACAGGAAAACTGACTTTTTAAATTCCACATAAGTACCTTCAACATATAAGTCTACTCAGAGCTCTATAATGCTGACTGCTTTATTTACAGCCACGCCGACAAATATGACTGTATATTCCAAGTAAGGAATCGAATTAGCTTTCTTCTAAATCTGACAAAATAATCACTCAATAACTAAACGCATCCTGATTTCTACGTTAATAGCCACACTTTGCAATGCATCTGGCGTCAGACAGCAAATTTCCTTAGAAGTTTGGCAGTTTGACGCTAAATAAATTTGGACTTCTCCTGATGAACGATATTTATCTTATGTCAGGTGTTATGCCCTCACTTCCTGTTCTCAGATTTTCATGAATATGTCGATAGTTCTGCCCATTTACCTCCACACATATTACAGTTACTGGTCTCCCAGGACGAAAATCAGCAGCAGAACTGTCCTGCGCATTTCAATAGACACACATAATCGCAGTTTCGTCTAGCTCTCACACAGTTGCTACCTTCGTGGGTGAGGCTCTTTTCCTGTAAGTGCTACAATCCTTCGTATCATTTTATCACAAAATCGAATCAAAGATCTATGTTCTTCCTGGGTGCATTCTAATGGTAAAGGAGCCATGTTAAGAGCATCACACAGTATATTACAGTAGCACCATTAAGAGACAACGAAAACCAGCTAATCCTATTGGAGGGAAGAATCTGATAGTTTATATCAGGCATGTCTTTCGATATGGCAGACATGGTTATCTGAGGTAAACTAAAACCACCGTAATTTTTAAATTTTCTTAAACTTCACAGGTTACGCTTTTTCCTGCGTAATGACTTGAACAATGATTCTGTCAGATATAAAAATGGCTGGACCGTGACCGATACCATTCTAGAACCAAAGAATATTACTGTAAGCCAAATTTTTGTCTTTTTGCCTCTGGACTTAGGGAAAGAACTTGAACTCTCAGTGGTTCTGACGATGGCACATGACACGGTTGCTAGGTTTGTGGGCCTGGTTGTTCGATTTGTACATAAGTGAAAATTATTATTATTTCCATAACATACACTTTAAATTTCGTAAAGATAAAAATCTATTCTTCCTCAAAGAGGTAAACAGTCACAGTCAACTTTCCTTTTTGTTCTTTTATTATTGAGATACCAAGTTCTCGGGTTTTCAAACCCATCATCCGGCTCTATATATATATATAAGCACAAGCAAACTGTACGTAGTTGGAGGGAAAGCCTTTACCTCCAACTACGTACAGTTTGCTTGTGCTTGTATATGTAGAGCCTGGTGATGGCTTTGAAAAGCGGAAAACTTGATAGCGCAATAATAAAAGAACAAAAAGGAAAGTTGGCCGTGACTGTTTACCTCTTTGAGGAAGAATATATTTGCATCCTGCACTTAACCTTTTAAAGCCTAGCGGTAACTTTACATACGACCAGGTTTAACATTAAAAAATTCTACGTGGTGCCCACATTGCGTTTATGTGTTTTGTACGGATCTCAGAACAAACAGCAACTTTTGCCTTATAAAACATTAAGAGACCGGTTCTTATAACCGAAGTGGAGAGTGTTTACAGCGCGGTACGCACTGAGTCCTTATATAAAACAGATACGCTTCGTCTTTAAAGGGTTAAAAGTCAACTGGGACGACGACCATTAAGCTTTGAAATTCGTGTTATTCCACACCGGCTAAACGAGAACTTAGGCGCATAATTAGAAGCAGTTGACTGACACGGGATATTCAGTGACCGAAACTGTTGGAAACAGCTGAGCAGGGGTCTCGCCATCCTTTCGCCTGACACGGGAGCAAATTCACTTTTCGAAACTTTCTGTTCTTTCTTGAATAAGAGATGAGAAGAGAGGGAGAATGGTTTATTTAAGGATGCCGCCAATTTGTGAGATTGTGTAGAACTGATGGGACGAGACTAGACAGGGGAAACAGAAGTACTCGGTGTGTATCTTGTCCCAGTGTCAGTTTAGCAACAAAAATGCAACATCAATTGACACGGTATCCCATAAGTGATGATGAAACAACGCTATGAAACTAGTAATCCTAGGTTTGTTTTTTCGCTATTTGATTTACTTGCTGTATTACTTCAATGAGTATTATTCTTTCCAACAATATTCACGTTAAAGAATTTGCATGGTCTCCGCATAGTGCTTTTATGTGTTCCACGTGATAAACAGCGATTCCTTCCCTAAAGAGCATCAACCATTTAGCCTCTGTAATGCAGAAGCAAACTGTCTCTTTTGAGGCGGAAATGGATGTGCAAATGAAACTTAGATTAATTTTAGTATTCAAAAAGTTAAGAATGCATACACAGATATCCTTCTACGAATAATATCAGGACGTATACAAATACAAGCGATGATAGTAAACAGAGCTGCCTTTATATCGCTTGAGGTCTTCTAACAAACTTCTTTGATGAACTCTAATTTTGTGTTAATAAAGGCTCTGTGCAAGTTAATATAAGACAGACGCCCAAGTAAGGTCAATTTATTGGTTCCATAACGGGATAAAGAATGGGAATTGTTTGATAATTGTTTTCATGAGCCCTACGCGCCTTTATTTCTAGCAGAAAAATTAATAAATTCTAAGCCAGTAAGTTGTTATATAAAATTACGGCACAGCTGTGGTTTCTCGTGCGGCTGCTTTACATAAAATGATTATCGCTACTATTTTGTGTCACCGACCTTGCTGTTCATCGAATGTTACGCTTCAGTAGTTTATCCCCTTGCAATAAAAACAGGGCTACCTTTTTATGTTAATTTTCCCTTTAAATTTAATTTAGAATCTAAGAAGAGAAATCGTACACGTCTATTTCGTCATCCTCCAAATTATTTGTGCTTGCAAACACCTAACAGCTTGTGCGTTGATATCAGTAGAAATATATACTACGAAGAGCAGGCATACTTTCAAAATTCTAAATGTATCATCTAAGATAGTCGTAAATTAGGTGAACTTAATTTGAAATCAAATTTTAAGAAAACGTGTAAATTTCATTTTATCTCCGCTTCGTCTTTACCAAAGCTTCTAAGTGTAGTATATAAAAAAGCAAATGTAAGGAAGTGTTTTCATTATAATTATCAGCACCGGTAGCTGCTTAAATTACTAAGTCTAAAATTATTTTATGTTTCTACAACGATGAGCGAATATGGTCCATACAGGAGGTATTATCGCGTATAGTTAGGGAACAAAAAACTCTTCTGTCCTTCTTTTGGAGACAGACAAGAAAACTCGACTTTAGAAACAAAATTATTCCGTGGAGCAGGGTGCTTTCTAAGGCGGTGACAGGCCCTCATGTGGTCAAGAATCCCACCGAACTTTCGGCTGTTACGCTATTAACTGTTGTTATACTTTTTCCCATTCCTATGGAATTGCATGCTCCTGAAGTCTTTTGTTTATGAGGTACGATATTTAATACACTTCTACAGACGGTAGATGGCAATTCTGAGGCGTTAGTTTCGAAATATTTGGCTTCGTTTTGTATAAGGTATTACGAAAAATAGAAATTAAACAGCAAAACAGATTTTAGACATTTAACACTGAAGTACTGAAACAGGTAAACTTCCACACATCTGAAGGGCATGGAAGGTAATATGAAAAAGAATTAGATATAATATATCTGTTGTTTGTGATCCAAGATGTGTCATGAAAAGCCAAATGTTTGAGAAGGGCGTGAAGTAACGTTATAGTCAAGTATAAGCAAAGTTTAGAACATCAAAAACATTGCTTAATTTATTCGCTGACTTCAAGAAATATTGTAAAAGACTAATCTACACGCTCTCGGAAATGTATTTTACAGGCCGATAAAGAATAAACATACCAAAAGTTGCTCGAGACTTTTGTATTGATGTGACGTGAAATTTCGTGACAAGGAGTTCATGCCTTATCCAAACGTCAAACTTTTCGCGGGATGTTCATACTGCACTTCAATAAAAATTCGTTTTGTAACTGACGCAATATAAAAAGAAGTTCTAAAATACGCTGGATTACTTAAGATACTCTCAGGAAGCATTCTATAAAAATAATCGTTCCATGCAAGGTTCGTTTCATATTACCCAAGCGACATAATAGCTCTTTTTCTTAGAAATTTCATTTGATAACATTGTATGGAACGTAAGAAACGTCGCACAATTACCACCTCTTCTGATTGACGATGTTTGCTTTATGTAAGCAGGAAAATCAAGGGATAAGACAAGTTCTCAGACGAGTAATCCGGTTTTAGTTCTATAATTTATTATCTCCACAAGACGCACGGAATGGGCACATTTCTTCTGCAGCCTCCGTCTTCATGTCGACCATGTTACGCTGTTTTTCTGAGAAAACATCTGACCCATCCCATCCTGTAATTTCAAACCTGAAGATACTAATTAGGGCTATTTTTCCTACAAAGCACCTTTTCAAACAAAATAATTGTTCCGAATTTTGACTGCTTTTAATTTCACGTTCCGTTTTTACAGACTGCATACACGACTATAACTTAAAAACTAATAACTTTACAAATTTATTCAGCTGTGTATGTTCACGCCGATCCCTGTGGCCGCGCGGTCTAAGGTGTGGGTCTGCGGCCGTTCGCTTGCTGAAATTGTGGGTTCGAATCCCGTCGGGGGCATTGATATCTTTCTTTTGTGAATGTTGTCTGTTGTCAGGTAGAGGTCTCTGCGTTGGGCTGATCATTCGTCCAGAGGAGTCCTACCGATTATCGTGTGTCTGAGTGTGATCGTGAAGCCTCGAAAATGGGGAGCCCCTGGCCCAGTAGCGGCTGTTGCGCCATTGCAAGAAAAATACATTTTCGCTGACTGCCGTCAGGGGCTTAAGGATTTTGTGTCTTCATTATCATATTAAATATGTTGTGGGACTCACCCAGAATTATGGACAATGGATAAGACAGATAAAGAGACTACAACCTCACGCTTACCACTCACATCAATAAAATGTCGTAGTCATACGTAATGGAGAGTTACATTCACATCCCTCACACGCCTTCGTAACGTGACGCCCGTTGGCACGACTATGTTGTATTCACCGTTTAAAGTGTAGATTAATTTTCTTCACTAATGTAAGTACAGCAGCCCACATTTAAAGGACATGAGTAGGTTATTTATTCTTCCACCAGATGACACTAGTAGACAAAAATTTACACTAGTGGAGTTGCATGAAATGGAGCAGCTTTAATTACAATACAATAGGCTACAGACCTTACTTAAAGGTCTGTAGACAGACACTTTAATTTTAATAAATTCACCCTCTTAAATATTAGTTCTTTTATGAGTTTATGAAGTTGCACGTTGTTATGATTATGACCTTCTGCATATGTATGTTCATGAGGGCACTGAAAGTTTTCGTATTCACTGTAGAAACGAACCTCTGAAGGAGGCAAACCTCTCCTCCCAAACTCTTGTAATCGCAGGTGTAACTGCAACTTACCACTAATGAAAACACCAAAATATTAATTTTCGTCGACGTGAAAACATCAAAACTCGTTGTGGCGTTGAACGGGGCATTCGATCTCTTTAATCTTCGTGTGATACCGCAAGCTACGCAGCAAGTTCTTACAAAGAATGCACACACGTCTCCGAAGAACACAAACTGATCAACGTCACCGGTAAGAGTTCATACATGATACCTGATTTATGTTCAATCAAAAGTCCAAATAAAGTCCACTGCTTGTCACACTTTGCGTAAAATGTTATGTAGAAAAAGGCGAGACCATTGTTAGTTTTGCGCACACACACACACACACACACACACACACGCGCGCGCGCACGCACGCACACATATACACACACACATACACATACATATACAGACACACAGATATGTGCCGGATAAAGGCTATAAAAACCGAAATACTGCTTCAGTACATCGACACAGGGTTATTCATAACATTCCATAAAATATAAATTCGCCTATTTGTTCCAAGTCACTTCTACTACGATGGGACTTAAGACAGAATTTAACAACGCAACCTCATGACCAGAAGACCTGTAAATACTAATATTTGTTCTATGAAAATTGCACATGTTGATATTCAAATTTCCCTCCTTCAACGGCCGAGAACCCACGCGACCTTGTTTTTCTGAACCTAAAATAAAGCGTTAAAGTTCTTCGCCGCTTTACATAAACCAGTGCTGAGTTTGTACGTGCTGTTTTCCATGATTGTGGGATTCTGTCATATCATTACTGAAGTGCGTTCATTTAGAAAGAACTTTTGACACTCATTATTAATTATTAGTAGTCGCAATAATTCAGATGCTATAGGATAGACACCACAACGTAGATAACCGGGAAATCTTTGTTCAAATCTCAAAAGCTGCAAGGTGATTTACTCTTCTACAAAGCGTCTAGACGGGATCTGGGACCCAAGTGGCCGCATGTTCAATTAGGTATGTTTTTTTTTGTTACCAGAAGGTTTATTACCCTGTACATAAGATCTCGCTATTGGTCCCTATACACATCCCGCTGAGTCCAATCCACATCTTCTCACTTTATTCCTGCAAGGGACATTTATTATTATCCCTCCCATAAATACCTAAGTTTTCTAAGTGGATCCTCTTTTTCAGGTTTTTCTGTGTGCATCTTTCCTCTCTCACACGCGTGCCAAATGCGCTGCCTCTTGCATCCTAACTGATTTGACCATCCCATTAATATTTGGCGAGAAGCATTAAGTTCCTCATTATATTATTTTCTCTACCTTCTTGTTACTTCCTCCACCTTACACATAACATCATCATC
Source organism: Coptotermes formosanus (assembly GCA_013340265.1). Lineage (NCBI taxonomy): Eukaryota > Metazoa > Arthropoda > Insecta > Blattodea > Rhinotermitidae > Coptotermes > Coptotermes formosanus. Next base: position 900,081 of record BLKM01003593.1, on the reverse strand, counting down.
AGCATTCTGGTCTCATCTCTCCCTCACTCTGTACTCCGCTATTAATGACGACAGATACATAAATGGCTAAGTAAAAATAAGGCAAGCGAAGTGTTTATTCTTGTATTATTCACGAACTTGATTTAACAGTAAAGACGCAATGCTGGGATGAACTTACCTTGTGCTGCAAACATGAACAGAAGCGATAACTGGTCACGTTGATGTAGAAGACCACTCTACATGTCACGTTGATGTGGAATGCCACCCTACACCCTGCGAAGTAAGTCCTCGATTATTATCTGAAAGGACGCGAAACAAAGAAATTACTGAGTCGACTCTACTATTGGATTGGTTGCTGGCTGATATATACTGATGGTAGGAATTTAGAAAGACTGCGTCAGGGAGAGGAGAGATGACTTGATTTAAATACAGATAACAGGAAATAATGAGAAACGTGGAGCTGCAGCTACAGCAACGTGATTCGTAACAAGCGCCAACCTGGTCAGAAGTGCAATGGATATAAAATTAGTTCTTGAAAACTATAATCAATTGTTATTTTGTGACTGTACACTCCTTGGTCGGCATTGTTCAGACCTTCATCGCTATTATAAAACCAAGTCGCGACCTGAATTATTTGCCGATTTTTTTCCCGGTTCGTTTATATTATCGCGTAAGAAAATACACTGCTCTTTTGATATAATTAACACTTGGAGTTTGTGTCACACAAATAGGAAACCTTAGTGAAATAACAACAAAAATACCTATTATAAAGCAGCAAAAATTTAAAAATTCAGGTGACAGAACTGTTGGTCGCCTCAGTTTCTCCCGTAACGTATTCGCATTTAACTACACACAGATTGTGATGCACATCGGTTTGTTCCTGTTTGTTTATTTGGAAACAGTAAATAATAATCATAATTTCTCTTACTTCCCTTAATAATGTATTGTTGAAATAGATAAGGCGGGCGTCAGTAGCATATTCACTAGCAAAGTAAGACACATGTCGCAGGAAAGTAGAAAGCAAGTCCCCTCTGTAAGTTTCATGAAGGTAATTCAAATGCACTGAACAAAAGTGCAAACTGCAAGCTTCAGACACCTCCATAACTTATTCTAAAATTCATGAAATAAGAACTCACTTTCAGCGAAATGCATGATAAAAAACAATTTAAGAACTGCGCTGCTTTTGTAGAGAATTAAATAAAAAGAACACTAAATGTGCCCAGTGTGCCTCTACGAGTACGTAAGTACAAATAAGGGAACCGGTTCCCTTTTTTCAAATTTCAAAGAACGAAAGTTGATACAAGGTTATATACTCCAAATAATATTGAACTGGGATAACTCCCTCTGTTAAATGCCCTTCACATGCTGTAAAAAACAGGAACTTTAACGATTTCTCCATCACAGCTGGGAGGATGTAAAACATGGAACGCAGTAGATAAACTAGTATACACTTGTAGAACGAGTAACATTACTGAAGAATGACAGTTTAAGAAAGCGAAAACTTAATGAGCTAGACAAAGTTTAGAAATGGGTGGAAAGATTATAAAAAGTAAGGCAAAGGATAGGTTGTTGGCTACGCTATTTCTGGGCAGCAGTCGACATTAGAATGTATTGAGGTTAAGGAGCAAACCGAGCAGCGTAACCGGGACAACTGACGAGTCAGATTTGATGAAATTACATCTGAAATGAACATGATGAAGCGAAAGAATATTTGCAAGAACAGGCAAACAGAAAATATTTTATTCCGATATACTTAGAAAACTTGCAGACAGCTGGACCAAACAGGTTGAAACGCACAGCGACTCCGCAGAAAACAAACGTTCTTTCCGGAGAGTATAATGGAAATTATTTAAACGTTTGCGCGCCTTCTTCTATAATAAATGCATTTTGTAATAGTTCTCAGTAAGCTGACTTTATAAAGCAGACGGGGTGGGGGTGGGGGGGGGGGGAGGGTCAATGTTCTCTGTGAGACCACTTCTGATCACAGTGACATCCTCGCGGTTCCCACGTCTCGCGGCATACTATCTGACGCATTCTGTTCCTACTTGCACTTGTGCCCACCGGATCGTGACGAGGGTGTGGTTACAGCGCATACGTCGGCTCCCGTAGACACTACTTTGTCTGAACTCCGTTGTTAGCTTTTCTGCAGTTAGGTTACCTGTTGTTTAATTGATTGATTGATTGATTGATCGATCGATCGATCTGTATGATATTACAACTGTGAATATATTGAAGACATAAGTCCTTTTACGCAACGTGTAGTTTTACTACCGTGTTCTAAAGCAGTCCGCCAGAGAATACTGTTCTCCTTTACAGAATTTTTTTCAAATTATTTTCTAACTTTTTCAGTGTTGCAAACTTATGAAAACCGACAAATAAACTCAAGTGATAATAATAAAGTTTCAGTACGAATCTGTCTGGTAAAACGACTTTTAGAGCACCAGTATAAGGAATTTAAAGCTTCACTTACACACATAATCCGTTACACACGTATTACCGCATGCAGTAACGGACTGTTATCTGCCTTATCTCAGAAAGTCAGATACGTGTCATTTACTACCGACAGTGTCGAAGTTTATCGATTACCATCAGTTATTATCGATCATTATTACTGTTGATTTTAGGTGCCTTATAATAAATAGCGAAAGATGTCTACTAGCTGCGGCGTGTCTGTCCCTCGGTCTGTCCGTTCGTCCGTCCGTCCGTCCGTCCGTCCGCATGTATCAGCGCGGCTCCCCGTGGACGGATCTCCGTGAAATTTGATATTGGGGACTTTTACAAAAATCTGTCGAAAAAATTCCAAATTCGGTTAAAACGTGACAAAAACATTAAGCACTTTACATTAAGTCTTCAGTAGGTTCGTACTTTACAGCAACACCAATTACTTTGTAGCTCGACAACAGTGCAAAGAGAACCCGGTCTTGCTTTTCTGTTGCATCACTCAACGGGTCCAAAATGTTGATAGCTACATATAGGTCAACAACAATCCAAAGGGAAGGCATTGTTGCCTTTCCATGGCAAGAATTGTTAGCGAACGTGACAGCATGTTCCTTTGTAAGTATATTGCCTATCTTTTCATCGATTACTGTAGGTTATTACCGCTTATTACCATCCCTTACCCACACCAATAGCATTCACGGCCTACTCCACAGTCAATGTTAGTGGCACTGTTGTTATTCTTACAGCAAACCAGAAGCTAATCACATCTATTGGAGTTCAGCCATGGTTGCGCGATTTTGCATTATATGCTGGATGCTCAACTGTTCTTAGCCTCAACTCAAGTACCAAAAAATAATTTATATGCCTTCAGGCTTTCACGGCGACAAAATTGTATGAACTTTTCTCCGGCTGATAGCCGTGTCAATTGTTTAAAAACCTCCGACGTTTCAGAGACACACTCAGTCTCCATTCTCAGCGAAAGTGGAAAAGGATGGAGAGTGAGTGTGTCCCTGAAACGTCGGAGGTTTTTAAACAATTGACACGGCTATCAGCCAGAGAAGAGTTTATACAAAAAATAGTTTGTCTTTGTATCATACGTTCAGTGACTAGTTGTTTCTGAAGTCTCAGCGGATACTTCATAGTGGATAGAGCTAATCGTAAAAATATTAACCCGCACCTGAGGTCACTGGTCGCTATGGCAGCAATGGTGTAACGCACTTCGTAATGCAAGGGTATTCCATCAGGTATGTTAGGAGAGGTTCCAGTGGCCACGCGGTCAAAGCTGTAGGTCTGCGACCGTTTGCTTGCTGGAATTGAGGGTTCGAATCCCGCCGGGGGCATGGTTGTATGCCTCTTGTAGATGTTGTGCTTTGTCAGGTAGAGGTCTCTGTGTCGGGCTGATCGCTCGTTCAGAGGAGTCCTACCGAGTGTGGTGTGTCTAATCGAATGTGATCGTGAAGCCTCGATAATGAGGAGGCCCTGGCCCATCAGGGGCTGTGGCGTCATTGGGAAAACGTCAGGGGGACTGGTGTCTGGTGACCAACATAAGGCACTAGGTTCTCCTTTTAGTAACTGAAGTAATTTATCCTATTTTCTTACAAAATTAACGGTCATTTTCCAGTCCGAGTAACGTTTATCCATGACACCATTGTAAATTGCAATGTTTGCACGAAGCAACGTAACAGTTAGACGCGTTGGTATTGTACAGTTTGATATATTATCACGCAGAATTAGACACAGACTGTTCTAAATCATTGTTCTTCTTTTTCTATTTATTCAGCTGGTTCAAAAGTTTTCTTCTTATATCAAAATATATTTTAGTTAGGTTTTAAGCCATTCTTGCACAGTTTCATTTACTTCATCATATTATTTTCACAAACATTCTTATCACTGTCAGTTGTCGGTTATCTCTGTCACATTGGTCGAGCCCTTCATTAACTCCAACACGGCCTTCCAGAACCCGCATCAGCAACACGCGCCTGACCTCCCATGCCCTCCGCATCTGGGCCGAAACTCATCCCTTAAACATCCCGATAAGTAGCGGTAACCACCACAATATTCTGTCACGGCCGATGTGTGGTGCGCGTGTAACAGCTTTGCGACCGCCGCTGCAGCTGCTGACCTGCGGCTTTGCTCTTCCTTGGGGACAGACAATCTGGACGGATTGCAGAAGGTAGCTTCGTCCGCGAGGGTATCAACGCCAGAACTAACTTTTACTCACATGTGGTTCCGCTCTTTGCAACAGGCTTCTACATTTTCTGCACTCTCTATCACATAATGATCTCCCTTCCCATAACAAAAATCATGCATATGGTTGAAAAGCAGGACAAAATATTACATCCGGAAAGAGGAACAGGAAACTTTCTCTTCGACACCACATTTGGACGGGCTCGGTGGTCCACCAAACTCCCACCCACACGGGTAAATCAGCCGGAGCAAGTAGCTGACATAACTTACCTCTCTGTACCGAAAGAAAGCATACGTAGTGAATTATTTCCAATCGCCCGTACGTGGCCACTGCGTGATGCCCAAGCACAGGAACAGCTTTACTTTAACCTTGTAAATCAGTTGATTTGAGGGTCTCAAGAGAACGGAAAATGCGGCAGAAGTAAACGCAGCTGGGAGGGATATGAGAAAAGTAAGGTGTGAAATTTCGGGATCAGATTTGATCGAATGGTTAGCTTTCGTGAAAATCTGTGTGCTACACATCCGGGAATTTATTGACTACTTGACAATGATTAGTTTCTAAAAGTATCACGGGAGGAAACTGTTGTCTTATTTTCAGGTAACATCCCAGGAATTTCTTGGACGCACTACGAAAGGTCTAAAAAAACCTACGAAATTCTTCACAAGCATAGGGAATCGAAGCCACAAACACGAAGCAGGAGTGCCAACCTCTATGTCACGGCATTCGATTGTCAGTAATCCCTGGCTTATATATATGTTATTATTTCTGCAGTTGCAACTGTAGGTGCATGTCTTATAGTTTCATCAAACGGCCCTACTAGTATAGTTGAATGTACAAATTAAGAGACGGTGTAGTTACATACCTCATTTCTTTTTATTAATCAATAAAAGGGGAAACACCAGAAAACCATATATAAATATCAGAAGGTAAATGCAATTTTTACTTCCATATCTTCACAACCTACAGATCTGTAAGTGCTACCTGGACACATAAAACGTAAACAGACCTTAATACAAAGAGTAAACAGCTCGGCGGAACAGGGTATTTAAAAGCCACTAACGAAAACCAAAAGCTTCCTAACACTCATTACCTCGTTGCGCGACAATGATCCCTATTTTAAGCCATACAAAGTTAATCTACTCCTCCACAACCTACATTTTTAACACCCACTTTATATTTCTTCCAGCCAAATCTAGGTCTCCTAAATGCTCTTTCACTTTCAGGATTTGCGACTACAATCTTATAACTTACTTCTCAGTTCTTTCGCCCGTGTGTGTTCCATCTGAGCTCCTTGACTCATGTGTCTTAATAATACTGGTCGAGAAGAAAGGATTATAAAGACCCCAGATTTGGGGAATTTTATTACTTGAATTTACAGCATTAGGGACCGTAATGCCTTGTCGGTTGGTAGAAAAACACCAGCCTATAAGACCACATGCTGCAATTTTAATGTGCACGGCTGTCACAGTGTCCGACCTTAACTTTATCCCAAAACATGCCGCTCTTCTGGGATATGACACCGCGTGGATGGGAACCCGACGTTTCGAAGCATAGCAGTGGGCCTATCAGCAAGCGCCCAACGTCCCTCCTTTGTCCAAATCATATTTCAAAACTCCCTTCTGAAATATCCATCAGTTTCAGTGAGATTTGATTAATCGCAAACAACATGTTTCATAAACATTCGCAATACTGCAGCAGACTCCGATCTCTCTCCCAGCAACAAAGAGAAGCTGCCAGTTTGTTATTACACTGCACTGAAGGTCGGTCTACGTCACAGAGATGACGGGGTCAGGGGTCAACCACATTCCCTCTCGCCCTCACGGTTCGGGCTGAAGATACTTCATCAGATATTGATGTGCTTCAGAAACGGGTTATTATAACAACTGCACAGGTCCGAGGGTTGATCCACGATTGTCTCCCATGTTACTTTGAGTCGCTCCTTCAGCTGCGTACGTGACGTAGCTTCTAAGGAGCAGGCTGATGATCGTTTGATTCTACAAATATTTGTGACAATACATTAATATTAAGTTGGACATTGCCCATTGTCTGAGGTACACGTGATGTACAGATCGTCTCAGAATTTGGCTCTGCTTCCTTCCTCAGATAGAAGAAATATTATGAAACGCATTCTTTTGGCTTAATTAGATCAAAATAATCTCTAAATATCTTTGCCCCATGACGAAAGCAAAGACAGCTTCCGCAACGTCGTGTATATCAAGTACATTTCAGATATAGGACAGGGGAAAATGTGAACGTTATCTCATTACTGCTGAGTACATAAAAATGTTTTTCTTTTCTTCCATAACTTCCCGACGGGCTGTGGGGACCATCCAGACACCTATTCTATGGATACCCGGGTAATTTCACGGGGGGGGGGGGGGAAATCGACCGGGACGTAATGTTAACCACTTATTTTTATCTAGTGCCAAAATAAAGAATTCATGGAGCTATACCTCTACCCCCCTATATGCGTTCATGACGTAGATAGCGAAATATTTCTTTTTTATCTTTCATTTATTTGGGGTCTGTTTAAGGACCGTGCAGCTTACGAGGATTGCATAATACCGAATGATATGATTATAGCGAAAAATCAATTGGGAACGATGCGCAGGGCTGTAGACATACCCTGATTTGCGGCAATGTCTCGGAATGTGCATGCAGGAACTGCGACAATCGCTGAAGCCTCAGAATTCTCGGTGTCCTAGCCTATATTCGAACCCGGGACCTTCCGACAACAGGTCTGAATATCTAAAGCCTGAGCCAACTGGAAGATGACAATTTGTCAGGCGGTGGTTCTGACAGACATTTTCAGCTTTTACCTCAGTTGCTTTTAACTTCACAGAGGCAGCGGCTGTTCCGTCCAATTCATTGTAAACAACAGTCGTTTCATATTATAAGACATCGTATAATGTTACATGTTAAATAACACAGATACATAAAAATATGTAATTGTTTCTTTAAGTTCTTATCTTCCATGAATTTGGGACTGTGTATTCAATCTTAAGCCCTACTGGAACCACCTACACTCTGTAGCGGTCCACAGCTGGTCTTTAGATTACAGGTTGAGAATCCAGTTCTGAGACGTTCTGGTATCATTACATATCAGATATAATAATTTATATGTGTCGTGCGTAACCAACAGAAATCCTATGGTCACAGGTTATGCTTAGCATGACTGATGCATAGATATGGCATTTGCAGCTCGGTTGCATACTGGATTAGGTACAGCTGCCGCAACAACAGTGCTCTTTCGTATTCCTACACACAGCAGAAGTCGTCGAAAGGAAAGAGGGTGGGCACACGTTTAAAAATAATTTAAAATTTGGTATTCCTCACCAACACTGCTACGGCGACCAAATCAAGGAAAGTAAAATGGGCAGTACCTTTAGAAAAAATTAAAAGTTCATAAAGTTTGGTCAGAAAAAAACGTGAAAGGGAAAGACTGATTCGTAGACTTACGGATAGATGAGAGGATAATATTAAAATAGTAAAGCTAACATTGTTCCCATCTGCGACATGAAGTCATACAGGGGGGTTAGCGGTACAGCTCTGTTCATCCTTAGTTGGGTTAAAGTTGGCGTCGAGCGGACACCTTCAATACTCAGTCGCTTTACCTCCGGCGAAAGAGCGGCGCTTACCCTTTCAGTAGGAGCCTGGGTGGGCCCCCGAGCCGGTCTGAAACTTTTGACGAAGAGAAAAAACCTCTTGCTCCTACCGTGATCATGCAACCAGGAGTCTAGTCAGTATACTGACTGCGCTACATCCACTTCCGTGTTAAAATGAATCGCAAAGGAATGAGATGTCAGAATGTGGACTGGATTGGTCATACTCAAGACCGGATACAATGGTGGTCTCGTTAAATTTACACGGAAACTTGGTTCCCACGGAACTAATTAATTCTTGGTTTAGTAAACCCTCAAGCAACGTGTAAGTACGCATAACAAAGCACCCTTTTCCTCGAATTTAAATGTCATTAACCCTGTCGCGTAATTTGAAAACGAACACCAAACATTTTGGGTATATTACATTGTATATAATGTTAAAGTTTCTGCTGATATAAGCACACATACGCTTCCAACTTTGCTGCAGCTGCCGATCCGGTCCACTTGGCTGCCACATTCACTACCCATTATGTTACTAGCATTATTCACAGTTTAAGGTTACAGACCTACTTCTGGGCTGCGTCCATGGTCCTAGTTCTCTATATGTAAAAAACACGTGTCAGAAATGGGTACCAATTTCGCATTTGTTTATCCAGGCTACAAGGAAATTCCTGCTCTGTTGGTCTCCTAGCAGAAATACTCTCAGGTCCTGCTTCTGAAGAAAGAAGAAAGACTATAAAATCCCAAAGCATATCGCTTCATAAATTTTGTCGCATATCTTCAAATTACTTAAAACTTCATCTTTTGGTCTGCAAACATTTCTCCTAAACTTTATTTTAACGCCGTTATGCAGTGGAGGAATTGTTTAGCGCAAAAGCGAATACATTTTTAAAGGCACTCAAATCATAGTACTATTTTTGAGCTATTATTGCCTCAAATAAGGCTTCAGTTGTGTCGAAAGTCACTGCCATCGTGACTGCTGTGGTAGGCATCACCCAAAAGGGAATCTTATATCTAAAATTCTCCCTAGACTACATCAATTAGTGTCAGAAGTGTAACACTTGAGGGCTTTAACATAAATGATGTTCGATATCTTAAAAATATTAAATAAATTTAGAGTACTGTAATACAATATGAACAGTGTATGACAAGGTACAGAAATTGATTGAAATGCAAATTATAAAATGCTTAACATTTTATTAAAATTCTCAATTTACGACCAAAATTTAGCCGCAGGTAACTTCAAATGAAGTTGCTGTGCACTATAGAAACAAAATATTTTTGATGTATGGAGGTAATGTCTGAGAGAAATTTAAAAGTTGTTGTTTATTTTGCACGCCTCACTATTTTTAACGGTCATGTATTGCAGTACAAAGCCAGTGTTTCAAAGCTAATCTCATTACGTACATACCAGAAAGCAAACAGTCAGGTGTTGCAAATTCAGCGTACAAAAATATTCCCAAATACTTCAATTTGATTTAGCATTTAGCGCCCTGAGAGGATTTTCTTATACAATGAAAGTTTAAGTTACGAAATAAATAAATTTCCTCATGAAATTAGTTCTGATCGTGGAAGTAACATACCACTGTCATTATTAAATTTTAGTTTATGTATGAAATTAAGAGACCTCCCATTGTATTTTAACGCGCATTCAAGTAGTACTTAAGTCATCTTCACATTCTCTGCAGATCTAACCTTCCTGCAATGTATTTCAGTCCCGAACAGCAGTATATTCCTAGTCCGTTCCGAAGGCCCTAAACAAAAATAAGAAGCAGGGCTGCAGCAGACCGACTGCTACTTCAGTTGTGCAGACATTACCCTCTAGCACATGTCTGCCCTCCGGTGCTGACCTACTTGAGCACGAGTCAGGGGATCTGCATGGGGGCAAGTCTAACCCCGGGGTTGCAGCACCCATTTGTGGGTTTCTGGCAAGGCACATGGTAACACGGAAGCAGGGGCTACAAGGTCAGCGGTGTGTTCTGAAAATTCTATTTTCGTATAGGATCAACGTCCTCGGCTTCATTGTTTGGTTTCTCTCAAGAACCAGGCTAACTAAATTTGATTTGGAGGTTTCAAACACGGGTTTTTTATACTGTTCTTGTATTTCAAACGCATGATTACTTTTTAGTCTTAATTCACGAGTGTACTGAAATGGTCAATACAGGCCTACTCTCAAAATCATAAGAAAATAAACCCAGCTGTTTCAACTTCAACTGAACGACAGATGAGAAGGGACCTCATGAGAATATGGCCTAATAATATATGAAACATAAGATGGAAAGTATGTAGAACAGTGTAATAGTGAATTATTTAAGGCAAAATCCAAAACAAGAAAACTAGATTGGAATCATTCACTGTTTGGATTTTGTCCATCTCTTTGTGTTACAAGAAAACAAAACGAAACATTTGAGGGGACTGGATCATTCCTCTCTCCAAAACGTTCTGTTTCAACACGCATTTTTAAAAAGGCATGAAGCACGAACGCAAAGAAGCGAATTATTGCGAACATAATATGCCATCGTCAGGAACGTACAAAATTGTAAAATATTAGCCCCTGTCAAGAGTAAAGTTTATAGAAAAATTTGCAGTACAGGATACGGTAAATTCACCGACAAAGTGTGCATATTAGCACTGAAAGGCCGACAGCCTTCAATACTCTGTACCTGAATCAAGTGATAAATTTCCTTCAAGTCGAAATTCATGCCCCAGGAGAAGAACTTTTCAGGTATCATTAAAGTTTGCATGTTCGTGAGGATTTAGGTCGTGGAGTTCTGGGCCGGTTAGTCCCAAACCCTAGCAACGACCTAGGAACGACTTACGGGAATATGCACGTGAAAACTCTAAATATTGTAACTTAAAGACAGTGACGAATAAGAAATATTGGTTTCCGTTGAATGTAAAACATTTCCTGGTTGCTGGTTATTAAGCGTCTCAACTAGAAATGCTTCCAACATTCACGTCAGTTTCAATGGTTCATTTGTTTTACGCGAGCAAAGATTAAGAGTTCTGTCAGCGTACGGGGAGTCCGACAGTTGACATTGAAAAGGTATTTTAAATTTAAAACATTTAATAGCATAGAGTTAACTATCTCAACTATTGCACAAGTTATGATATCATTATACATTACAGTATATATACAGCCATAATCTGCGTGAGGAAGCAAAGTGAATTTCACGATCCTTTTCCATGGTTACTGGCTTTCCACAGCGAGCTGGCAACAGACAAGTAATACGGAGTTACGCTCACCTCGTTTTCATAGTTATCGGGTTTACTTGCATTGGCGTAAGTTGGGCGGTGCAGCGGGGTACAAACGCCTATCGAATATTTTTCTATCTTAGAATACTTTTTTCACTGCTGAGTTGAAGGAGGGGCAAATATGAAATAGAGATACTTTCTAAACGATTATTTGGGTGGTGTAAAGAGAGCAAAAATTGAAGACCTGCCGTTCTACGGGGCGCAGAATAGGGGAATATAATTCCCCCGTTTACAATAGAAGGCAAGCGCTGTAAATTTTGTCCCCACAATGTCAGAAGCCAAGTTACGCCTGTGTTTACTGCTGTAGACAATAGAACTCATAGAGTGACGTATAGGTGTTAATAAGATATGGAGCAAACGACAGCGTGTTGTGTACAAATTTTAAAGGCACATTAAATATCCTCGCATTTTCACTGAAAATCTCACTGAGAAGTAATGATACATCGCTCGGTTAAATTTAGTGAATATCAAAATCAAAAATTCCGTTTAATTGAATTTCTTTGTTGAATCGAATATCGTATTTTCTGGGGTGTAGACAATGTTCCCCCTAAGCTACGCGGGTGCGCTGCCGCGCAGTAACTGAAATGCTCCTGCGCCCACTGAACTGTTGCCGCGCAGCTGGAATTTTCCAATTTTCATTGCAAACGTTCTTATTATGCATATTACAAAAAAAAAAATTAAAGTGCCGCGCAGTCGTCAGGTTGTGTAAAAATTTTGTGCTCGGAACAGGCCCGCGCAGCTGAAAAAAATTAGAGGGAACGTTGAGTGCAGATGATCAAAAATTTACGAAAAATGTTGTAATGAAAAACGTATTGAACTGTTGAAGTTAAATAAGATACTTGTGTTGTGACATGTGTTATTAACGACCATCGATTGTTATTATTGACATACTAAGTATCGGGTTCCTAAAAGTCGCTTTACTGAAGTAGTGAAGTACTTAAATCCGATTATTTTCACTTGCCTTCAGTTTATTATTTGCAGCAGTTGGCAATTTTGTTGCTATCCTGTCTCTTTATTCTATCAGCTGTTGTGTCACTGTTGTGTGCACCCATTTGCATCCGGCTTGTAAACAGAGTTCCTTTGGAGCATCACTATATTCTCGGTCAAGCACCCGTTAATAATTTGGTCTTATAAAGTCTTGATAACAAGTTTATCATCACCTTCTTCTACAAATTTCTAATTAACAAAACATTTTATTCAGTGTTTCCGAATTGTTTTTCAAAGTTGGACTCAAATTTACGTTTTTTATCACGAGAAAAGATGCATCAATACGTCAATATTTAGTTTTACGACAGGCATAATAAAAGAAAATATTTCTTCAGGTAATGAATATTTAGGAAAAATGTTGTAATAAAAGATGTATTATAGAAATATACGTAAATAAGATTATTTGTTTCATGAGATGTGTTTCACTTTCTCACCCAAAAAATTACAATTTTCAGTTATGTTTAAAAGAAAGTATTAATTTACTCACCGTACTGCAATGGTCTTTCACTCCTCACGAAACCAGAAGCGTAATATGAAAGAAATGGATTAGCGTGTAAATATTATATTAAACTCCTCATAAGCAGGGACGGTTTCTAGTAAGGTTACAATACTGTCGACAATTCCGTTCTGCTGAGACGTGACCCTGTATCACTATATAAGCGGATCCCGAAATATGAAGCATTGGAAACGGCTACGTTTTTAAAAATGTGGGAATCCGATTACCACTGACGTAGCCTCGACGTCATCATACTTCATTCTGTCTTTCTGTAGGTCCAAAGCACCTTTCAAAGGGGTTTCTCCATGGAGTGCAATATAACGCTTCCGCCTTCAATCCCCAGTATCCTCTCCTTTCCTTAAGGCCTTCCACTAGCTGCTTACTTCTTCTCCTTCGTCGTCCTGTCACTTCCATCCTTTCTTCTATCTTTCCTTCAATAATGCGCTTTAAAAGGCAGTTCTTACGCAAGATGTGACCAATCCAGTTAGCCTTCCTTCTTTTATATTATGTACCATATTCCTTTTTTCCTGGACTCTTTGCAATATTTTTTAATTTTTCACGGAATCGGTCCAACTAATCTTCTCCGTCCTTCTCCAGCAACACATTTTTAAACTATCCATGTATTTCTGATCTACTTTCCGAAGTGCTCACTAGTCTCATATCCGAGAATGGAAGAATGGAACACTCAGCTATATCGCTGCGAAAGCATCAGAACTCCCATTATGCTGTTGTCATAACAAAATCTGCTTTTATTCTGTGTACAGCACGTCCTACATTTACTGCCCTCGCATATTCCTCTATCATTCCTAATCAACACTGGCTGTTACCGGTAGCTAATGCTTCACTATGTTGCTATATATGTGCAACCATATGACTGTCTACGAATCTCATTTTTCACAACTAAACCCTTCGACATAGTACGTGAAAACCAAAAATACTCCGGCACATCAAGAATATTGATTTGAAAATCTGTGTTGACTGTCGCTGGGTCTATCTGTACTCATTACTCACTGTACGTCAAAAGAACTCACACTTAAAAATTGGCTTCAAAGAACCGTCACATATTTACACACACATAACAATAGAGTGAATGTTTACGCCTTCGGGTAACATAAAAATGGACAATGCACGGGCAATGTGATACCTATGTAATACCTACATACTGGTACTGCGAGGTATGAGAAATCAACGCATTTGAATCAATGTTTTTAAAGATTATAAAACTCAAAAGACATATTTTGTAGCAATCGACAAACACCCGCGTAATGACAGGACTTGTTGGTTTCTTTGTAGAGGTTAACGAACTCTTAAGAATAAACAAGTGTTCTAGATGTGTCAAGTTGTTAAGAATAACCAACAACCAAGAAAGGTGTTTTCTTCGACGAAGAATAAGATTGCTTCGATGATGATATATCCATATGGCACTTAAAGACTTGAGCATTCAAACTGTGAGTTTTATCTACAGTCACCAAGCTACTGACACGGAACACTCTAACTGGTCTGGAAGCCAGTAGTATGGACATTTATTTTAAAAACTTTATGCATAGAAGAGACTATAGTATTGACTGTTCATGAAGTCGCTGGTCATAAGAATAGTGTCGCTTTGTCACAGCGGGCTTGTCAGTGAGCTGATCTAGCATGCAAACTGAATTACAGATGTTTTTTTGAAATCACTCATACAATTTCTGTTTGGAAATTCCAACTTCAGTTTCAACCTTACTCCCACAGGCGGGACAGCAGGCTGCAGGCTATGATGAAAGATGAGCAAGCTGTCTACAGCTGTCACACTCGCATCATTAATAATGCAACTACTGGATGATCTTGTGGGTTATGCTTTATTTAAAAATGCATACTTAATTTTAAGAACGCCTTATGTGGTGGCCATATTCATCCGTCCGTCTCTCCCATTCCTTCACATCTCCATTTGTCCATCTCTCCATCCGTCTATCTAGAAGCTAGTATCAGCAACTACGCCGTTTGATGGATTTTCTTGAACTTCGAAATACGGTTCTGTTTAGATATTGTCGAGTAGGGGTGAGTTTTATTAATATTTGCCTAAATTATTTACACCGGCACTTATCATACTTCTTGAAAGATTCTGATGAAATTAGGTACAGGAGATTGGGCACTGAGCAGTTGTGAGTTTCGTGAAAATCGGTGCAGTTAAACCCACACATCATTTAGGGGGCTAAATCAAATCTTTCACTATTTTGTACAGTTTTATCTGACTTGAATATGATGAAAGTGTAATGACGTAAGTATATAAAGGGAAGAGCTCAAGGACGAAGGTATTAGGTATATTATTTTTGCACGAGTGCTGTAAAACATCTTTAAAAAGTAACATTACATTTGTTAAATTACAAAACATTATTAGCACTTAAACATGCCCAGCCGCCATGGCCATTTTACGCCCTATAAAGAGAGTAATTAATTTTCTGAAGAGTAAAATTAAGGTATATTTCACATATAAAGAATCATTTGGTACCGCGCACAGAACAAAATGTGCTTCCAATAAAAGAATAGCTCGGTTAATATGTTATAGGGAAATAATCGCTGTTATATGAATGTACCATGTGTATACAAAGTGCGGATCATTGAACGTGGCGGTACATATAGTCGTCACTAGATGTCAAATGGTTAATGTCACTTCTCTGAGTACAGAAGAACATCAGTATTACACACGTATGGCTTAGATGTTAATTCTGCCTTTGAAATAAAAGCATAAATCACTTCATTTTACTTTTATCGGCATATTTTAGGGAATAAATCGACAGACACTTTAGTTGTTAGTTCAAATACCTTCAAGTCAGAAGGACACAAAACAAATTCCTGCCGTCTGAAAAATCTCCTTCTCCGATTCTATGACGATCTGTGCAACAGTTCTGTGCAGTAACATCTCCGCATTATGAACGTGAACAAAGGTCTCAGCAGAACTTTATTCCTAAGCAATAGCGCTGGTTTCAAATTCACAGAAATTTTGGGAAGTTTAAGAAGTTCTGTAAGGGTACATGGCAATCACATTGGTTTGCATATACTACTAGATTTTTTAGAGGCCGATAACTTCACTTTTGCACATTTCGGTCTTTATTACTTTAAAACAATGTAGTGAGTTAGTGAGTGAATACATCTGACACAATTAAACGCTACATATTTCAGTCTCAAAGGGTCAGCAACAGGTGAGAAAATTTCACAATATAAAAAAGGACATTAGATAACCATTTATAATTTTTATTACTGAGAAAGGGATCTCTTCCTTACAGTTTCTTTTGCTACAATTTATGCTATTGTATTAAAAAGTCCCACCAAATGAAACCAAATTATATATATATAAACGTTTTGCACATTGTGTTGTGTTTTATAATCAGAAGTATATTGATACTTCCGTTATAGAAACTGTGAAAGCAATGGAAGCTTTCTAAATCGATTTTGTACGAAAGGATTTAATCAGTCTCTTTTCATTTTAATACTTACATGATGGGATCACTTCTGTTAAAATTATCACTTTAAACTGGGCCTGTTTAATATTTCAATTTCAGATCGTTAGTAACATTGCAAAGACTTAACAGACCCTCAGTTATTGCCAGACATGTGGTAAAATACGTTCTTATGCATTAAGAGCATTTGTACATTACAGAGGACAGATTTTCAGCAAACTCCTTTTATTAATGACACACTTTACTACGCTGTCAGTATCTCAAATTATGCAGCATCGAAGATTATGACGATCGGTTAAAGCTAAACTGGGAAAGATCTGGAAGGACGCGGACGTTGCTTACTTGAAGTGTTATCCTTTTATTTCCCTGGAGTGGCTTACGGACTCGAGAAAACTCCTCAGTCAGCATAGCTGGAATTCCGGCCGAGATTTGAACCAAGCACACTGCGAACACATTTCAGAAATGTTACCATTGAGACAGCTTACTCTTCAGCTGACCGCAACAGAATGGCAGAATTTCAAATCCAGTTATTTCATGGTTCTGACGAAATACAGCAACAAAACAGTACTCTACAGACAGTAGTGTAAATTTTATTGTGGATGTGTTATTTATGTAAAATCTGTGCCTGTAACTCGTATACACCCAAGCTGTAAGTCACTTCATCCGTTGCAGTGTGTACGCTACCGTAAACTGGGGTAACGTGGCTACTGTTCCCACAATCTTTCTTTATATTTCTCGCGACATCGTAATCGAGCATACACTGGCACTTACATAAGCCCAAAGAAGCAAATCACATGGACTGAGGTCGGTGAAGAGGAAGACCGAGGACCGGCCCTTCTACACCCATTCGCTTATTTGGAAACTGCGTATAACGTTATGGTAGCTCAGTGCCAACCAGCTGTGGGAATCCTAGACCATGGTCGTAGAACCTTCTTCAGGTTGTAGAAATCCAGAAGTCATATTAATTTTACTGTTCTCTTCTGCGGAAAAATATGAATCCATCACTACTTCGCTTGGGCTGGAAACAAGTGTCGGCGTCTATTTTAAACACTATCACGGAATTTGTTTCTGAAATAGGTACACAGGGAAACCATAAAGTTTCTCCGTTTAGATGATCATCTCCGGACGTATAGCTGAACTTGAGATTTTTCGAGTACGAAGAAAGAATGCTAACCACGCTGGCACCATATTTTGTATTAGAAGGACAAAACTGACGTAGACTGAGGAGCCGCGATCACTCAGGCTGCATAACAACTAGGCTCTGAGCAGGATGACCAAGGAACTGTTGTTCGATTCCCGGTAGGAAAAAAAGATTTATCTCTCTTCTAATTTTCCAGATCTGCTCTGGGATCTACCCACACTCGGCTGCCCTCACATCTCCATTTACAGCCGATATTAAAAATTAATAACATTATTCATCCGTTCCTCCAGGATGAAATTTAACTTTTCCATACAGTGTACAAAATTTTTGAAAGCGTGAATTCAAATAACGATATGATAAACATACTTATAACGAAGGATTGAAGAGTATTAGTGTATGATAACAGCAAAGAAGACTGGAAGAAGGCAAAGAAATATTTTTCATTGCGAGGGGTATAGAAATGGACGCGGGTTACGGCTCCCGGGCCGATGTGTGTCAAGTTGAGGAAGTGTGCCCTGCAGGGAGTTGTGTCTTGCATTACATCAGCAGGAAGCTCTGATCAGATTACAATGGAGAGTCTGCGATCGTTGAGACTTGCATGAATAAGATATCGCTCAATTCCATGCAATGACACCGAGCGGTTTAACTCCTCGGTAATGCCGCTGACATGTGTTTCGGAATTAATTGACATCTCGGCTGCGGAACCAGATTTCTGTTTCTTTCTTTCTTTCTTTCTTTACTTATTTCCTCTATGGTTCTTATCCTTCTTCTTCAGTTGTTCTTTATGCTGCCATATAACCAAGAAAGCTGGCTGTGACTTCCATTTCAGCGGTGGCCTGTTATAATTTTACCAGTACACTGATCACCCAGAGGCTTCTCGTGGTTTTATTCAATCCATTTAGGCAATTTCCGGAACTGCGTTTTAAATGAGCCACGACCGCTTTTTCCTCCGGGTTTCATCTTCATTATCTCCTATTACCAATTACTTGACAGTGTAGTATCTGAGTTACTTTTTGCGTTGTTAAACAAATAAAAACAAATACAAATGAACAAGATATCGCTAAATTCCATGCCATGACACTGAACAAGCTAAACGCAGTTATAATGCATATGACGTGCGTACATTTGAGAATTACTCTGTTTGCATTTTGGCTTCGAATCCCGACCATCTTTGTGACCCCCATAATCACAACTGGTGCACTGTATTTTACACTCCTATAAGCATTCATCCCGCATCACTGTTTACTCCTTCTGAAGTCTCTTTTGTACGTTAGTGTTACACTCTACTCCCTCTGGTCCTCGTCCCTGTCCCTGGAACTTCCAATGGTCCAGCACCACTTAGTTTGCGCCCACATACAGCTACACTACTGTAGCCTTAGCTTCCCTAAACTACATGATTTAGGGTTTCCTGGACTGTGAGTATGGTGACTACGTTTCCTGGGGTATGATGCCACGTAATGTGGTAGTATTTTATTGACGTTTCAGGCGCAACTATTGCCTTCATCGTCGGGGTAGATTATAGGAGAAATGATGGAGACAGATTTCTCTGAAACGTCGGTACACCTCTATCAGGCTACAATGCGTCAGATAATAGACGATGGTATACTTTATATTACACGTAGCTCCTATGCCTTCTTTGGTCTGGCACAGTTTCGTGTTTTCGGATGCAAGTACTTCTTGTTAATTCCTAGGTATACTGTTCAAACTTAATCGATCAAGTACATCGTTCTTGAACTGTCAATAAATGGGTTGCGATTATGGACATAAGGTAGTAAACCCGTCCGTAGTGGTCACACATATATAATACAATTATTTTGCTTCAAATTACTGCAATGGTATTTACATCCTATCTGATCTAATTAAACCGAAAAATTGATTTTAATTTGCTTCATTTGGATGAGGTTACAGCTGCAGTCCCCTGCAGCTGTATACATGATTGTAATGCTATATATATATATACTTATATGTACTGTCTTTCCTTACAGACTTTGGTAGTAAGGCTGTTAACAATTATGTAAAAAACGTGGCCTATTTGTAGACTTGCAGAAGGCAACATTGCGGATAGTCTACTTCGTGACGTAGTATAGGGGTTTTATTAAGACATTATATACTTTCAAAAGCCCTACTATTTTATTAAGCAATGAGAAATATAATTTCGTTCACACCCATGAGAAAAACAAAGCCTTCTCTCTGTCTAATATAAAGAAACTTGCAAATGCCCAACAGAACTGCGTCCAGACCTCTGATGCCGAATTTCACTGGAATCGAGGAATAAATGTGGGAAGAATGGATGGAAATTCACTTACGCCCATGAGTAAAGTATGATTTTCACTGTGTTGATTTTTACAAACCCACAATTATAATGCAATTTTATAGATCTCCCCTTCACCTAACTGTACACAAATTGGGCAAAAATGAAGAAAAAATGGGGCAAAATTTCTTTCACTCCCTTAAGAGAATTACGGATTTCAACGTTTCAATTTTCACTGGACTAGTTTTCAACCGCATTACATGGCGATCTCACATAGCAAATTCTATCCAAATCGGTCAAGAAATAGCGAAAGAACGAGCAGAAATCAGTTTATGTGTTTACACAAACTCTGACTCTCGGTGAGTCGATTTTTGCGAAGCTTACGATTTTTCAATCTTTCGTGAAGAATTCCTGTACGTAATTTTATAAAAATCAGACAAGCGGCTAAATCACCGACCGTATGTCACAAATAACAGAGTGGCGCGGTCTTCACATAAGGAATTTCTTTTTCACTTCGTAAAGACTAAAATTAAATTTTATGAATTTAAAACACGTACTATTATTCTCGCTCGTTGGTGTGAAGTACTCGGGAAGCTGCGGGGATCAAAGTCATTTTTTTCCATTACAAACTCACATAGTGCGCTAAAAGACAGGAAATGTTCTCAGATTTTCCCAGCAAAATAATTTACGTATGGCAAAAATTATAAAATTCCAAATTTAGAAAATTCGACCAAGGAATTCAATCCATAAACCTTCCGAATTCTAGTAAGGATCCCTAAAAGCACGAACGCCTTGTTTACTTTGTTGCACTGATTAAATGGGATTCATGTGGGTTAGAATCAGGGCTGTGGAGTCGGAGTGAGAAGGGAGTTTAGATGGAGTCGGAGTCGGACGGAATTTTTAGGTGGAGTCCGAATCGGTAAAAATGTACCGACTCCGATCTCAACTATCTTAACTAGATACTCCAACTGCAGAGCCCTGAGAGCTACAGTAACCATTAGACTTATACTTAAATATAGGTTATAAGTCAAAAGAGTAGCCTGATGATTCACGTGGTGGCAATGAAATGTCTTGTAGGTTTGCCATTATGAATACATTTTGAGCTTTTATGAAGGAGTCGGAGTCGGAGCTTTTGTGTACCGACTCCGTAGCCCTGGTTAACCTTTTAAAGCCTAGCGGTAAGTTTACATACAACCAGGTTTAACATTAAAAAATCCTACGTGGTGCTCACATTGCGTTTATGTGTTTTGTACGGATCTCAGAACAAACAGCAACTTTTGCCTTATAAAACATTAAGAGACTGGTTTTTATAACCGAAGTGGAGAGTGTTTACTGCGCGGTACGCACGGAGTCCTTATATAAAACAGATACGTTCCGTCTTTAAAGGGTTAAAATCAAAGCAGCCTAAAATATTTAATATACCATTTAACCAAGCTTCATAGAAATCCACTACATGATTTAGGATATCGAACATGCTTACACAGAAGGAAACTTCCAGATATGCGCTCATGTTTGTGTCGGACATAGAACGCTTAATGAAACCAATATTCTCATGACGAAATCACATTTTTTAACTCGCTCGTGGGTACTGACATTGGATAACACATGGCTTCCGCCTGTGGGAGCAGTTCCTGAGAACGGACCTTACCTTCAACGCATCGTAGCGAAATAACTCTCTTACAGAAACGGTTTCTTGTACTGTAAATTGAGATCAGATTAATAGAGCTTATGCTGAAACGAGCAATAACAACAAAAATGCACCACAGAAACTCTGGCGTATCATATATATTGAGTCCACATTATCTTGTCTGTCAGAACAACTCGCATTCTCCATCCCATATTTGGTACTGAGATACAGGATCCAGTTGCATCCCACACTAGGATAATCCATACATCACAGGTAATATCGCAGGTTTAGCGATTAACGGCAATGCTTTGCGACTGCGTGCATCAGTTGCAATGATCTGAAACCTTTTGCAACAATCGATAATGTTTACACATGTGGCTGGAGAACAAATTGGGGTAGCGGTGCACGGAATGCCTGGATATAGATACCGGCTGCAAGTAACAGTAGATATATGCGGTACGTATTTACGTATTAAAACTTATAAGTAATCACCAAGACAAACGTTAACTCGAAACAGCCAAAACTAATTCACATTTTCATAATCATCATCATCATGCGCTGTGCAGTGTTAGGCGTAGTGCCTGTTCTTCATCCCTCGAGATGAAGCTGGTCCTTCCATCTTTTCCTTGGGCGTCCTATGCTTCTCTTCCCCTTTGGCCTATATTTCAGTGCCTGTTTAGGTATCCTGTGTCCATTCTCTCTACATGTTGCAGCCACTCTCGTTGGTACTGTTTTATTTCCAGAACAATGTTCT
Organism: Coptotermes formosanus; assembly: GCA_013340265.1. Lineage (NCBI taxonomy): Eukaryota > Metazoa > Arthropoda > Insecta > Blattodea > Rhinotermitidae > Coptotermes > Coptotermes formosanus. The sequence continues at coordinate 877,928 of BLKM01003593.1, read as the reverse complement.
GCACTCCAAGTTTCTCCCTCACGGATTGATTTCACTCCCTGTGTAACTCAATAATTCCTAACAAATGTCTTAAAAATTTCATTTGTGCTGCTTCCAGTCTTTGTTCATCTCGTTTCTTCTTCATAACTTATAAAGTAAAGCTCTGTTTTTGGCACGTCATTGACGCATGGAAGTAGGGCTCAATTCAGTGCTAAACTTAGCGCAAATGTGAGTGAGGTGGCTGGCTGGGCCCCAAAGCAGTCCGGGCGCTACGGAAGAGACACAAATATTTCTCCCGTTTTGTAACCCATTAAGATTCATATGTTTGTCCGGAACACACTGGGATGATTTCCCATTACCACACGGTGCTAAGATGCACGAAACCTAAAAAGTACAACGTACTTTTTAGGTGATAACTTCTATTGGTGTTTTTCTGACCTTTATAGAAATTAACGAAAACTTTAAAAAGACCTCTGAAGGCATGTTGCAAAAACTAGCTCTACAAATCGGAAGACTGTAATAGATGAAGAAGCTGTAATTTTATGTGTACTTGGAGCCTGCATGTTTTCATTTGGAATACAATTATGGACTAAATTCTATTGATTTCAAGGTCTCAAAGCGACATTATAAGGAATTCTATAGACGTTCTGCGACTAAATATAACGTAAGCTTACTTATTGCAGGGTTTACTGTTTCTCGGTATGAAGTTAACTGATCCGCGTTGTGTCAATACCTTGTTTCTAGTTAATGACAAAGGAACTCAGAAATAAATCAATTACGGTTATAAGAAGAACAAAGTGCACATTAACAAGGTTCCTGTAATCATTGCAGAAAATGAGACCGTTATTCACGACACGCACTTTCCTGTTCTCATCCACCAGCAGTATGAAACTCTTACTTTTACATCCCATGTTGTCTTTTTTTTTAATTGCTAATTTCGTTTCTGTGCCTAACAGGCGTCGCATTAAACAGAACAGATGTCATCTACGGTATAATTTTAGCGACGTCTGTCGGGAAAGCCTGTTACAGGCTTGCCATATTCAGCCACACCCAACAATGCATTATATTAAATGGAAATAAATTGAAGATATTCGAAACAGTGGCGCAGCTAGGTTTTTTGACGCCCTTGGCGAGTAATTACAATGGCCGTTCCTAACAGAAATTAGGAACTTTAAAAAATCACATTTATTGGATTTTCTTGCATTCGGCTCGCTACTTCAAATTTGTAGAATCTGAAGATCAAAACACTACTTTCTGCCGCGAAGTTTGCTCCCCCCTTACTCTGTTGCCCTGGGCGGTGGTACCACTCGCCCTTCTCCCTAGCTATGCTCGTGATTGGAAAGACTTTCTTTTCCACCATTGTGATCCACTGCATCGTTCATTAACAAAACGTTAAATTTTCAGCTCGCCTAATATAACGGCTCTATAAAACGGGTGCGAGGAACAAACACAAAATTACGTGATATGAGAACAACGACGCCTTAACTAACCACCTTCCATAATGGAGCTGGGATTTCATAGTTGCTTAGACAGTAAAGAAATAATCACCCTGTTTTTAATCTCGGCCACAGGATCCTGTCCTGCCGAATGAATCAGGCCACACGTTCACAAAGTACTTCCATCTGTATCTGGGTCCTTCAAGTCGCCTGTTTCTTTCAGGCTTTGAGAATAAAATGTTTTGTGCATTTCTCCCTTTCTGCAAAATTCCCAGCAGATCTCGTAATTAATGATGCCTTGACTTATGTAAAGAATATTTTACCCTTAAACAGTGAAACACATTATTTCATGAAATAGGCCTAAACAGTTATATTCCACAGTAATGAAAATTGGCCTGTAGAGTGTAAGACGACGGAATATTCAACAACCCCACTAGTCATTCCATAAATTTACGAGATCGTTCCAGTTAAAAATACAATGAGAACCCATTCAGCACCTTGCCTAGCTACTTCGCAGAAAATTTGAACCTAATTGTTTTAACTGAAATATTAAAACAGAGTTACAGAAATAAAAAGTTGGTGTTTTCTCTTAAACAGGTCCGAAATTTGGCCCATCACCTTACAGAAAGTCTGATGACATTTGAAAAGAAAGTGGTAAGATGAATATTTTGATTTAAGGAAAAGCTCTAACACAATAACGGAAAAAATACACAGTAAGGATCGCTATAATATGCACTTTTCTATATTATTAGAATAACTGCATCGAAGGAGAAAAAGTGGAGAAGATACGAATCGCACATGGAAAATAAATAATGCAGTATTTTAGGTAAATACGGTGTGGAAGGGAGGATAACATTACATCATATAGGATAAACAAATAAGTATGTGTATAGAATGCGGGGGTTCACAATGGACTCGAGCGGCTCAGACTAGAGTTTGGTGGTTGGCTACTGTGGACACGGTAAAGAAAAGTAAAATTCGGTAAATAAAAAAATAATTTCTTGACCAACTGATTGAATATGAAAGAGATCCTGATTTACTGACCTTGGTGTTGGAAGTTTAAAGCACATTTTGTCTGTAAAAAACACCTGGTTTAGCACTAAAAACGCCGCCTTTTGTCAACATACTGCATTTATGTGTTTTGTATAATTCTTATGATAAATAGTGATTATTTCCCCCGTATTCCTATTACACTAACCAGTTGGTTTTTGTTGTGAAGCTGCAGTGCTTTTCCTGTGCGGTAGAAACTGAAGATTTACATAACGCAGGATTAAGGTAATCCTATTGTCGGGCATCAGAAAACCCCGACGTCAGGGCCCTGTATCAAACCCAACGGACAGCCTGCGAGCAGCTAAGAGTGTCTCAACTCCGTCCTTTAGAGGAACCTCAGGATGAGGTTACGTAAATTCTGGGAAATACCTTCTGTGGCTGAGTAAACAGTTACTCACGTTCTGAATGATCATACCACTCTGAGCTTCAGGGTTAAGACTTCTTTACCCTTGAGGCGAATAAAGTAAAATCTCTCGAAACGTCGGAAACTGCTTACCCAAAGGCACAGCGTGACATTCCCCGAAACTTGAATCGTTAGCAGCACAGCTGCGAGAACTTCAAATCTCGCAATCCAAAGTTTGATTGCCTTTTGCTCCAGACCACTTGACTACCCACAATTCTTTAAAATGTGCATATAAATTTACAGAGTTATTTCGGTCAGCACTAAGTTCGTTTTGTGGACATCCTTCAAACGATATTAAATTCGTTTTCTTTCATTTTCATGACTTTAAGTATTTAAGACTGGCATTTCAAAATGAAAGAGCGGGCATCATCTTGTCTCCGACAGTCATGTAATTTTAAGCAGATCACGTTAGGGTTTGATTAAAAGCCTTCATTATTCCTTCGCGCCCTTACATGAGATTATTTGTAAAATCTACAGGGCCGGTAAAATGGAGCAGAGAGTGATTACGACATGAAGTCTCACATGAATGAGATACAAATGGCTCTAACACGTATCTCTTAGTATAACAGGCATGTCTGTGCATTTTTATTTCAGCTTTTTGCAGCTCTTTCATAAGAAAGGATCAGCGAGCGGTATGCGATACCAATCGGCTTTATTATTGCTGCAGCTTATCTAACTCCATTCCAGTTCTTGTACGCACCTTGTTATACCGTGCATACTGAGAGAGATGTACAATGGCGAAGGTCGCTTTATGAGCAGAATCCTTAATATTTCAAGACACAGACAGCTGCAAACTTTGGATTTTTATTATTTTTATACGTTTATTGCATTACGTTAATCAAACGAAACATACTACAACAACAACAACAACAACAACAACAGTGCGTCTAGTCGTATGTCTGTGTGCTTGTTTCTTCTCGGCAACTAATGAAGAAGCTTCGATGGATATTAGTGTGATGACGACTTAAGGGAACGCTTTGCGGCGAATAATTTTTATTTTAGTCCGACCAAAGCAATGATAACTTTACTTATAACTCAGACTGACTTAATTTTCTCAAAGCACATAATTTAGCTGTAATAAAATAAAACATAAATGTATACCAGTTTTTCTGCTAAGACGGCCGTAATGTTAATTAAAATTCTGAATGACACTTGTGTAAAATGTCCTGTTGTAGGTTGCACTTCTACATGCTTGCTAGACGATACTCTTACTAAATGCATCACTTTCTGTTCATTTACCAACTATGGAGATTTACGAACTATTTGTTTGCACAGCAGAATAGTTTAAGAGCTTACGAACAGCGAATCATCATTAATACTGAAGGCAGATACAGCGGCCTGCTTTCAGTCACGACCCTCTAATTGGTCGTAGTGACTGAGGGACTTAAAATCACTCAGGACATTGGATCCTCACCCGGGATTGTACAGTTCCTAAAGAATTTGAGGGGCCTGATAACTAGTAACACTCCAGAATGCAAATATATATCTACATAAAGTAATATAACGACAAAAACCCCCACACGTCAAAAAATGGAGAAAATAAAGCATAAAGTCACAAAGGAAAAAGGTTTCAATTCGGCATAGCTGAAAGCACATGATTGGGAGTAGCTACTATAAAGAAGAAAACCAGAAATACGCCACTTCTCATATTCAGACACATTACATGCCCTACCCCTATTAAGTAAAATGGCGTGAATATGTCTAGTGCCAAGGGAACGCAAATGAATGTTACCATGACAGATGTATTGGCGCACCAGGCTAGACAACCTTTATTTGCAGACGTGCTAACACGACATAAAGCAAAAAAATTAAACAACGTATTTGCAAAATTCCAAGCTTTCTTTCCAAATCGAATACAAAACAAAAATACAATTAATACTTTTTCTGAATTGATTCGCTATTTAATGTGATTCTACTCACGCAGTTGGTTGAGGGAGAACTGGGCGATGCAAAGGCGTAATTTAAATAGGGTTTTCCAAAAATGTTTAATAGTAGGTTATTTATAATTATATGAATGTGTAGGTGAAGAATCGCGCTGCAGAACTGTACAGATTAGCTACAACAAATGTTACACTACGATTCCACACTTTAATATTTTTGACTAATACGCCCTTGTTATCCCTGTATATTATACAGAAAATTATTTAAGATCGCATAATTTCAGTAAGTCTTCCTTAACGCTTGTAATTATGTGTATAAATTATTTTTTATGCACACAAATTTAACAAACTTTATAACTACGTAAATAAGAAAGGTGCACTTTAACCTCCTTAGGTCTTAAATTTAGTGTGCAAAGAGAAACAGCCACAAAATTATTCTTACTTAACATTATATCAAGGTTTTAAAAATGAACATGAATCACATATATTTTATCCATCCCGAACACGAAATAAATCACTTCACAAAATAAAACCTTGTGGCTGCTGAATGACGCAGCAGCGCGCAAGGTCTGTTGCGTGTGAACGCATATCCGAAAGGTTAGTCTTCCAGAAAAGTGGGTTTCATAATAACGTAGGGTAAAAGACGTTACCCGTAATCCATTCGATATATAACGCTTATGCCCAAGGTGGCTGTACTATAGCCTAGGGCTAGAAGTGTGAAATTAAAAATCGTAACTTTTAAATATTCAATAAAATAATTTTATACCAAGATATGAAAGTCAGAGGACACAAGGTGAGACTTACAGGCGCTACAGGCAGGAAAATGTTACAGCACATTCTTCGGTAAATGTTTAAAAAATTCCGGTTAAGGGCAAAAATTATTATGCGGTGATTTCCTCCCTGGTATCAACATTTCTCATCATAGACTTCCAATTACCAACGGTTGATACGTGCTTCAAAGGTGTGTAATTACTAGTTTCACCTTCTTGTCACAGGTTTTGTTGAACTAGCAAGTGTAACGAATGTGAACGCCGATAGGAGTGCTGATATTGCAGCAATACCTGTATGGGTGTCTGAACTCGTTACGGCTGCCATTATCACCGTCGGCATCTGAAGCTCGCCTTCATAGAATCTAATTTGCTGCTAGTCCGGATGTTCTTACACTCTGTATGCCACTGTATAATACTGACGTTCATTTCGTGGCCCATGACCACCAGCAAAAATTGTGTTCAACAGCTACATTCTGATCAGACCAATGAAATGTTTCCAATTACCGAATTAGAATCACAGCGAACTGAGGAAGACTGCAATCGCGAGAGGATTTTCGCGAGTTCCTTGCACAAGTTACCGTAAATTTGACGAATAATTATGATGTCACATCTTCCAGCGTGTTTGACCTTCGAAAATTCATAACGGAATTTTATGAAATTTAGTACTGAGGTATGTGCTCCAGGTCACATTTAATTTTAATTCTTATCACTTCTTTACAAACCTCAGAGTGTCAAATCCTCACTTTCCAATTCATTACGCACGAATCACTCTAATATTTGACACCGTATGATACTAGAAACTGCTGACACTGTCGTAAAATGAAACACTAAAACGTAACTTCACACTTGTCACACACTCCCTTACCTCAGCTTTCTCCTGGACATCCCTGTCCTCTGTGAACTGAAGCTAACATCTACACACGCACGCACGCACGCACGCACACAAGCTTTTACAATTATAAGATGTGAAAGTACTTACATTTGCTATGGAAGGAGGCGTCGAGGCTTTTGACAGTCAGCGCCGTATGTCAATGTGACTTATTAGGGCCTCTGAAAGAACAAACATAGGCCTATATATGTCGTTATTAAATCATCATAAAATTATCTTGTAGAGGTGACAGAATGTAAATTTCTCTAGTCTAGTGTAAAGCCAAATATATCAGCTTCCTTCCTGCTCGCGTTTACCAGAATGTACACTGAAGATACAATGACAAGTGACACAGGCGTGACCTGGCTAACAACACTGGTGGCGGGGGGTGGGGGAACTGGACCATGGGTGTTGGCAACTTTAATTTACGAAACAGTCAAGTTAGAAAGGGGCGGAAGATTGGTTTGAACCAGTCATTAATATACATACAACCTTTCACCCACTGTCACCGAATTTTCTTTTATTTTCCCCCTTCAACTCAGTAGCCAAAAAAGCTAATCTTAGGTAGAAAAAATATTGGACGGGCATTTGACCCACCCTAGTCCCCTCCTCCCAAGTTACGTCTATGACAAGTGACTTGTAGTAACTTATATGGGACAAATGAAAAGTTAGGCCTCAGGGTCTACAGCATAACGCAGGAAGCACGCCCTGTCCAAAGTAATCCCGTCATAATTTGCCGTTTGTCACACTGCACTGATTTCATTTTAATCCGTGACACTGTGTAGCATTACGGTTAGTCATCGGAACAAAAAACGCAGGCTGCTACTGGACCGTGTCCTGAGACAGCTTACTTCATGTCACCACAACCTGCTGTCCAAGGTCCACATCGTCACTGGACTCCCTCCCACACACTGGTTTCGCCTACAGGAGCTACTGTAATTATTCGTATAATAGCCGATAGCATGTACATGTATAGGCCTATATGTCTGTAGTTGGTATGTCATATAGCGTGTAACACGGACCACGATATATACGTAGCTGTACATTTATCACCAACTACTGCACTTAATTTACATAACCTCCAACATTTACAGTAATAATAAACACAGCCTGACACACCACTGTATACATTTATTTTGCACACTATGCCGTTTTACTCTAAGGTTGTGCCAAGTACTACATGTTTCGGCTCGGCCGAGCCATCATCAGGTACGTGTATAAATGTTAAAAACACAGATCCTTAATGAAATAATATAAAAAACAGCATAAAATAGCATAAAAATAGTATAAAAGCATTCGCTAATGTTTTTATACTATTTTTATGCTATTTTTATATTATTTAAGGATCTGTGTTTTTAACATTTATACATGTACCTGATGATGGCTCGGCCGAGCCGAAACATGTAGTAATTGGCACAACCTTAGAGTAAAATGGCATAGTGTGCAAAATAAATATATACAGTGGTGTGTCAGGCTGTGTTTATTATTACTGTAAATGTTGGAGGTTATGTAAATTAAGTGCAGTAGTTGGTGATAAATATAAAGTTACGTATGTAAAACAACTGTACGGAAGATGAACAATATTAAATACAGACAATGATTATTAATATTTCGATAACTTGAAGGGGATGTTTAGAACAGCAGGCTGTTATCGAAGATTCGCAAAGCATGGTGTCTTTAAACTTTCTGTAAGTAAACTGGATTCGACTCCAGGCTCTTCTGTACGAGATGTAAGATTTTATACTTTATATACGAATCGTAGAGGTTTGTTTCACCTATTATTTATTTCAATCTGCTCTTGTCGCAGAAAACTTGCAGCCTACTGAGTTGAGGGAAAAAATCAGGATTTATTTTAGTCCAGCAGTGCACTCAGTTCCTGAAATATTTTTGGTCACTGATAGTTTAAAAACACGCATCGGAAACCCGCTCACAGAACTGAATCTAATCCGGAAAGGAAAGGAAAGGAAAGGAAAGGAAAGGAAAGGAAAGGAAATGAAAGGAAAGGAACGAAAGAAAAGGAAAGAAAAGGAAAGGAAAGGATATTCAGTCACTTCCTGGTGCAAGTATTGAATAAATATAACACACATATTAATAATTAACAAAGTAATAAGATTAGTAACGCAGTGTAAGCACTTCTGTACGAAACATATGAATTTAGAGAGAAATATTTGCTACTTGACACGTCTTAAAAGTTTTAACAATTCTTCAACACGTTCTATAAATTTTTGAGTGGAAGAAATGTTTGTACAAATAAAATGGGCGGAAAACCCCTCTTTAAGCGGCAATAATACCCGCTGAAACTAAATGGGCATCATACAGTTCTTTAAATAAATTTCACCGAAAGAATAGTCGCATATGTTTCGTTTCCATTCATCGTTGTCTTGCATCCCAGTCTATAGTAATTTCCATACATTTTCCATCAGCTCTGGATAAAGCGTAGAATCTCTTTATACGTTCCAAAGCCTTCAAGATACTTTATGTCATCCTTCCCTCATCCATCGACGCGAAAAGAAACTTTCTGCACCATACCAGACAAGAAGTATAATTAGAAGACTATATTCAAGTTTATTTCTTTAAAAAAAACGACAGGAAGATTAAATTTTCTGACTTCCCTCTTACAGTCACCACCACAAAAAGCATCATATCGTTACAGGGAAATCAAAAACGGTCCTGTGCTACCTTGTCCCGCAGATGGTATTGTACCAGACTACCTAATATAAAGCATCACAATAGTTATTATCGTCGGAGAAATTTATAAGTGAGCTAATGTATAGGTATGGTGGTTATGTTAAAAGGAAGAATCTTTCTCATAAAAGCAGTAACATAACTTCTTAAACAAGGACGTGGCTTTTTGTGTGGTTGGATATTGACGATCGATAAACAATAAACCTGAGCGAGAAAGAGGGCACGCGATGGATGGCGGAACGGATCGGCGAGCAGCACGAGCGCAGTGTTCGGGTTCGCACGTCGTTTTCACACTCGACCGAGAAATCGTCAGGCGCTGCTGCAAGTCATCGCACACCTCACTAGACGCTCCAGGAAGCCTGGCCGTCGGCGCGACTTGGGTGGCAGCTTGCCACATACGCCTGGTCACTCAACCTTGGGGAGTCATCGTCCATATGACCCGAGGCTTTCCACTTTCTAGTGTCATTCGTGTCCGAAGATACGTAGATAGTACGTCATTACAGGAGATATCATCGCGCTTGTGTAGGTAGCGCGCGGGATTGGTGTTCGGGAGAGCACATTTACGTCTCTGCCTGGAGTCCGCCTGTAGCGATTGAGGTGTCTCGCCATTTTTCTCCGTCCCTCCGCACATGTATCCAAAGAGTCATTTAAAATTGGCCACAACTGCTGCTGCTTCCAAAGTTCCGTATTCCAAATTCATATAGCATCCTGCCTTTCGATGTTACGTAATCATAGCGTCGTTAAATAAACAAAAGATGGATCAATGAATATCGCATTTAATAAATCTTCTGTTATTAATGGAGCTATTTCTGGTGCTATAAAGCGTCAAAAGTCATGGGTAAATGATTATTAAATGAAAAGAAAATCAACAATTATCTAAGCACCGTCGCCTACTTCAAAACACTATCCTGACGTTTGCTTCGAGGGACTGAAGGAAGTAAAGAAACTTCTATATTATGGCAGTAAGCAACTTTCCGAAATACATATCGATCGCTTCCCGAATACAAGTGTAGGTTCTAGTTTTGATGTTTTCGCAACGACGTTGATAAGGATTTTTTTCTTCAGGAATATGATGCAGCGTCAATGGGCAATTGGAGCCCAGTATGTCGGGGCAAAATAATGCCCTCGTCTTTAAGCTTCAGATTGAAGATGGTGGCAGTATACTGCCGCCAAAAGTCAGAATTTATTTGCATATTGCCGCAGCGTCACATCCTAGAAGAACGGAAACCCAGTTCTAGGTTTTTACTGCACCATCAGGTCGTCCGGTGTCACGTTGTTTTAAACCGACATCAGAAAAACTCTCGGAAATAGAGCCACGTGGCAGAACAAGAATGATATGTGATAGTAAGAATATAGTTATTCTTACTAAAATATTTGAATTGATTTATGTTAGTGACCGACACATTTTCTTAGTGATAGCGTTGTTGAGTGGCCAACTTTCACTATATGTAAACAGCATGTTTCCCGTGCACCAGAGTGACCAATACAGGTGACAGTCCGATAGATCCTCTAAAAAGGGGATGGAGGCAAAATTAACTCAAACATTTCGTAACTTGTACCCTAACAAAGTAATTTTTGAGTAGTTGTTTGAAGAGGGTTCTGAAATTGGCGAAGAAATATAGAATTCGCCTTATTAGGACCTTTGGCGTTTAAGGAATAATAGCTATACATTAATAAAAGTTTACATCATTTTGGAAACTGTATCAGCTGTACAGAGTTTGTCGATACGCTCTAATGACCCCATTACTTTAAAAGGACTTTATTGTGGTTGTTTCCGAAAAATTGTTTATTAAATTCTTATGAGAGTAGAAATTATAAACCTTTTATGTACTGAATAAAATTTCATAAAACCTTCGCCGCTTGTCTTGCTCTATTCGGTAAATATATTCGGAAAAATTTAACCACACAATGTAGCTTTAATACTTGCGTAGCTATTTAGGGCATAAAGCTTTAGCGATAATTAAAAACAACAGCAATAACTTCTTACAATATCTGGAGTTTCCCTCCTCAAGTTATATACTCTCTCATTTCCAAGCACTGTGTGACATCCACATCTAGAAGTATCACATTCAGTGGGAGTGGTTCTTCTACATCTTTGCATTAGAGTGACGGTACCCTGCTCTAATTGGAGGGAGCTGACAAGTTTCCATCCATCACTTGTTGGCCTGCCTTATGTGGAAAATTTCAAGTTACGGGTGGGTTCCGGAATTCCTTTTGTTGTGGTAATCTCTGTGGTGAAGTCGAATTTAGCTCGTTCAGCCCATAACCATTAACGCTTTCTCTTACTGTATGTACCAAAAATACGTATATATATATAATTTATAATATTTTCTACTCTGGTATTTTACTTTATGGACATGATTCTTAACATCAGCTTTTTCTGTTTTATCAGTCTTACAAACTTTTCAACAAGGTAAACAAACATACTCGTGCCTCACACAATGAGTATTGCCCGCTATAATCATGACACAAGAAATTAAATATTTTCACAATCCTTTTCAGAATTATTGGCTATTATGTGTTTCCCCCTAAATATCCGAGCTTCACTACTCACAAAATACAGTCTTAACGAAATTATATCCAGGACCTTGAAAGAAAAATGTTTTGTTTCATGCCTACGAAAACAATTGAACGTAAATATATTTTATATATTTGAGGCGTGAAATCAACCTACATTTTATATGGAATTCAATTTCTTTCTCTCAGACGGAAAACTGTGTTGCCATTATAAACATTAATGTATTAATGTTTTGTTGAACAGAATCGCCGTTGACTGTGAAAATCTTATGAAACACATAAAAAATTTCGTGGAAAAAAGGAAGATTTTCTCACTGTTGAACCTGTCTGTACCATTCAGCATCAAATCATTAATGTAGAAGGTGTCTTGCTTTGTTCAGCCCCTCTGCCTATAAGTGACATTTTTTGTTTAATCCCTCTTCTTTTATTTTAAATTTATCTTTGTCTGCCAGCTGAAATGAACTGTACTACATATAGCAGCGTTCTAGGTTTTTGTCGCTGAAAATATTCTGTTCCCTTGTCCGCTTATGAATGGTGAGAAATGCCAACTATGTAGATTGTGGAACTTGTCATACATTTCTCATGTCTCCACAATAAAGCCCTCTCTACGGCGCTGCTTCGGAATTGAGATTAGACAGCTCTGTGTTACAGCTGACTAGCTGTCTACAACAAGTATGTTTAATTATAAAACTGTATGTCACAAAGAAACAAGAATGAAGACAGAATAAGGTTGGTCAAAAACCTGCGACAAACATTCCGGCGATAAAAATTCTCTCCTCACTTACAAAATATTGACTGCAGAGAATTTTGTAGCTAATAAACTCCACGGCAGTCTTTCTTGAGAAGCTGATAATCGTTTCTAAGACAGTCAAGAAATTTTCTTCCTTTTTGAATGTCCAGAGTCCAGTACCGTCTTCAAAAAATCCTGCATCTGGACTACACTGTGATCCAACTGAATGTAGACTGCATGCTCTCGTACTGTATATTTAAGTCATATTTTTTCATATTCTCATCAACTTCTCAGTCAAACAAGCCTCCAGATTTTCTGACTAAATTTTGTGTCTTATTTCTCACATACACGCTACATACCTAGTCCTCTAGCGGTAAAGATAACAGAGTATAATATGGTAAAACGTCGCATGTAATGCACAGTTGTAAAGCTGCGTCTCAACATTTAGCTTACTGAATGACTACAATTCTTCAAGAACATTCATTACACAGAATTAACTAATGTGCGTGCATATATTATAATGAGTCAGTGTCTCAGTTAGTATACCGACAAAGTTAGAGAATGGATAACGCAAGAACTGTGGTTAGATTTCCCGGAAAGGATAGCAATTTGATACCAGCACTGCTCCCCCCCCCCCCCGTCCTGCTACACTTTCTGTAATAGGGGCTATTTTTCCAGATGAAAAGCGGCCAGGGCGTGATGCTATACACTAATTGCGAACTGTTGAGAGAAGTTAAAATGGACTGGAGCTATATTTTTACAAGAAGACCAAAACTCGTAGCGGATTCTACTGCAAAGTCTTAATAATTTACACAAAGTACAGTCTGAATGTGACGTAATAACATTCTATTGGAAGTTACCGAGAAAAAGGAATTCAGAAAATTGCGTTAGTTTTTAATCACAGACAATATATAGTATTTCAGGTTCTCACAACAATGTTGATAAAAATGTTATGTTTCTGTGACGTAATAATGTGTCGACTGGTAAACACATTATTTACATTAACTAGGAAATATTTACCAGTCTACACAGCGTAGCACCCAGAAAACTTGAACATTCAGGGCATGAAATAGCAGGATCTGTGAAACAGCTCGCTCATATTTTACACGCAGAATTCTATAAAAGGAGAAACACAGCTACGATATCTGAGTCATTCGCTCCGTGCAGTCACTGGCGCTGCTCATCTACAAGACTGTGACACCGTTGTTATTGACCCAATACGTACGTTTTATTTATTGGTTACGTAACTCATAATGGCCTACCCAGACAGTTGGAATTTCAAGTGAACCTTAGGTGAGAAGTCCCTGCAAATTTTTTGCTAGATCTATTTCGGTAAGGTTAGAAATAATTATAGGAAGAACTGCAAAATTAAACTATTGCGTGTTTGTTTATCTCATAAGTCCTTGTTCATCATAATGTCTGAACATTCCCGCCTAAATTGTGTGTTTTTAGGTAAAAACATGATCTTGATCACGATTTTATTGCTTTCATGTGAAAGACGTCGCACGTCTGACGAATTAAATTTTCAAAAAAGGACGCTGCAAATATGTAAGAAAAGAGACCTAAGATTTGAGGTTCTCACGGTAGTGTGCATTAAGGTTCCACAGGCAGTACAATATTATACTGTTCTCAGTGGATATTTACACTTCGGAGAAACATACGGTGCCCATCTTCAGGGTTGGAATGACCTTGAAGATGGAGACAGCACGTTTATCCAGAACGTATGAATCTACCAATCAGACTGCATGGTGTCACTGACAATAAAACCATCTGAAGAAAACAGAACTTATGGAGATCAATTTTCAGACACCATTTACGATTCTTTACTCCTTACCAGTGCAATACAAAATACGACACTTCTAAAAGAGTGCAATAAATTTATTACCAAACTACGCTTCTCAGAACACGCCAGCGCTCTTTTCGAAGGCTAAGTTTTAACTGAACTTTATTTAGAGATTCTCTGATTACGAACCAGTACACACTCGCCGTCTCGGTTATGAAAACGAATCAGTTAGTACTGTATAAGAAAATAAATGATGTTTATTCTGATATCCTTAAAAACACGTAAACGCAGTCTGTGGGCAAAAGGCACGAAAACAAATTTTCGATTGTCACAAAAGCGAGTGGAATTTTGAACATCTCAGTGACTATCAGCTTCTCAGGAATATTCGTCTATCCTCTTAGTTATTTGTATCATATCCAGTACAGCATTACTGTAGCAAGGTATATTTAAAATGTTACCCTATCGTGTCGTTATTTAAGAGCTCATCTTAACGTGCAAAATTCATTTCGTAAAATGAAATTAGTGAAAACTCCATACCAATTTTAAATAATCTTGAATTAAAATTCTATACTTTCCACGATTCTTTAACTGCACGTATTGTATGGCGTGAATGACATAAAATTAAGACCCACTCGTTAGAAAGGCACAAGAGGCTACGACAATGATAGTTCAATATATTAGCTCAAGAGTTTCTCTGAAAGGATTGTGAAATCACAAATAAATCCCAGCAGTAAATGTGCAGGGCTGAATGAGAGGACTTTCTTCTAGTATGAAGAAGTCCTACACTTGCAAACTTTGCCTGTGGATTTCTCTTTACTGTTCGTCCAGTAGTGGAAGAAATGTATCAGTTCTCTTTTGGCCAGCTTAAAATAACTGCTTAAAATAATTACGGTTACAGGAAAGAAATGTGCTTATAATTACCACAATAAGTGTAAATATGTGTAAGTGGCAGAATTAAAACCTTAATCGTTGAGTAGGTGTCGTGTTTTAATGACTCCATCACATCTCAAAAAGAACACGCCGTTGCATTCTTATCGGAACATTCGTGGGGATGAGAAAGGCCTGAAAAGAACCACGAGTTTAAACACGTAAAATATTTTAACACATTTTAAAGAACGTCATTCCGTTGTATTACTTATAACAGCATCAAAACAAAATCCGTCTAAACACAACTACGTTCCATTTATTTACAGAATATGTTTCGACCGATTTATGTCTTCTTCATTTTCAAAATGCTGATTTTTAAAAACACAATGAGGAGAGAATCCATTCCTCTAATATGTTTTGAAAAATAAAAATTGTAAAAAGAAGATGATCTAAATCTGTGGAAACATGTTTCATTCTTCAATATGTTTTTGAAAAATAAGAATTGTGAAACTGACGATGACCAAAATCGGCCGAAACATATTTCATTCCCCAATATGTGTTTAAAAAATAAAAATTGTGAACGTGGAGATTATATAAATCGGTCGAAACATGTTTCCTTCTTCAATATGTTTTGAAAAATAAGAATTGTGAACATGAAGACGACCTAAACGGTTCGAAACATGTTGTTCTGTAAGTAAGTGGAACGTAGTTGTGTTTAGTCGGACTTTATTTTGATTCTGTTCTAACATAATTATTTCCATCCTAGTGTATTTAATATATCAGCTAAGTGTCTGAACAAGCGGTTTCTTGTGCAGCACTGTGAAATGTTTGAGAACGTTTCGTATGTTTGCTTTGAGAGTGGATTTCTGGAAAGACGTATTTCCCCAACAAATAAAAATTTCATTATTTGCACGAGTAGCTGCAAATGTCACGTCTCCACACCAAGAAGAATACCGTATGAGTTCAATGAACTTGTCGTGACACTTTTTAATCATCAATTCAAATAATATTTGCTTGTGTACTGGACAGTTTTATATCCGCCCCTCTATTTGTCATTGCATAAAACGAAATACAAACTAATGTACTGGATCGACGGATCAGAATTCGTCAATAAACAAAAGCTTACTTTTAAAACTGAAAAGCTGTAACGCCATAAAAATGAATAGAAATCATTTATTAAATCCATGATGTATACAATACATATGTTATTTTACATAAGCGTCATATATTATGATTTTAAGTTATATTAGCCACTATTTAAATCAAATTCCGTAAATTTATCCAGGAAATTTGCAATACAGGCACACATCTCTGTGCGTGAAACATCATCGTCATCATCATCATCATCAACATTATCATCATATTATCATTACCGTCGTCATCACCCATTACGTCATCATGCTCATAATCGTGATCAGTCATCGTTACGATCGTCGACAACTGGCAGAGGCAGGGAGGGGGGGGGAGGGGGTCTAGCAAAGCCGGAACTGCAATGTGTTACACAAAGGTGGACAATTTTTTTACTGGTTGAGTGACTGTTAACTTTTAAGCTTTCTTCCATGGAATTATTTTTGTCATTGCTATTTCTGCTTCTTATCGTTATTAGTACTATCCCATGTAGCGTCTTCTCTGTTATTCCTAATATAATTCTCAATTCTCACGCTGTCGGCTCTATTTCATGTAACCTTGCAGTTTAATATCCTCGGCGAAAATCAGATTATGTCCATTGTTATAACACACACATAATTTACATGAATGTTAGTTTAAAAAGTATGAGCTATTTAAATTTGGAACAGATTGTCCTACGAATACTCTTTTCTCAAAGAACATCACACTTTGTTAACCATAACAGACAGCCTGTGTATCAGCTGAAATCTTCAAGATGCTACGAATTAACGACGATTACATCAGCTTTCCAAAATCACTACAGTATGGAGTCCGGCAAGCGAATATAAGAATTAGGCAATCGGTTTTGTAGATTTGACCCAGAACTGAAGTGATGGGTGACTTGGCCGACGGTGCTAGGTCATAGTAGACACGCGATAGTCTGGAGGTGAGACTCCAGGAAACAGCTGACAGCTCCGACTGACGGTAAGACTTGCGTTTCGACACACCGCTAACTTTCTCACGTTTTTAGTTGTTACCAAATGCAGTGCGATATTCAGAGGTCAGAGGTACTATCAGAGGCGGCTTGTACAGCCCCTGAATGTAAACCAACCCTCCAGTCATCATTAAAATGGTCTGCATGTAGAAGACACACGAACTAATATAAAAAGTCTATAATTGTGATATTTATCTGCTACTTTATTGAGGCACCTAGAAATTACCTCCATCTTTGTTTAGTTGCACATGGCGAAGGTCAAGTACTTTATTCTGTAAAGCGCACCACTATAGCCTAATTTGAGATAGATGAAGGTAATTCACGTGTCGTACTCTATTTCTTTGGGACCCATTTTAATAATTCCTTCTCTCATATTTTCCGACTAAAGTTCTGTCTAGAATGCAGGACAAAACTACAAAGTAGTCGTAGCTAGCAAATCCTCGACATTGTGGAAGACTTCGTATATTTCGGAACGATATTAGCGATTCAGAATTGCATTTAGGAGGAAATGAAGGGCAGAATAAATTCAGAGAACGCTTTTTACCATTTTGTCCAGAACACTTTGTCTTCGTGTTCGCTATTTAATAATATAAATATTAAAATATACAGAATTGTAATTTTACCTGTTATTTTCTTTGCGTGTAAAACTTCATATCTCACGTTAAGGTGGCGATATATGCTGAGGGTGCTTGAGAATAGAGTGCTGAGGAAGATATTTGGGCCTCGGAGGAAGAAACTAAGAGGAGAATGGAGAAAATCGCACATTGAAGAGTTTAATGATTTGCATTCGTCATTAAAAGTTACTCGGATGATGATGTAAAGGGCGATGGAATGGGCAGCAAATATGGAACGTAAGGCGAGGAATAGAAATGTACATAGGGTTCCGGTAGAAAGACCTGAAGGTAAGAGAATACTCGAAAGCCCTAAGCGTAGATCGGGGATAATATGGAAAATGATCTTAAAAGAGGAAGATGGGAGGGCGTGGACCGAAATTATCCGGCTCAGGATCGCGTCAGATGGCATGGAATTTTATACGTGGTGACGAACCTGTATGTTCCGTGAAATTCTGGGCCTTTCTTTTACTAGATGAGGGACCAGTAGCATTTTAAGAAGAATTCTGTTCCATACAGTTAGTAGTAGTGAGTTTCTTTTCTCGCCAAGCGTAATGCACAGACGCCCTCCCATTCTCGTTTAATGATCATACTGACAATACGCAGTGAATGATACAAAATACGGACCTCCACAGTGTGCCATTTTTGCACCGTTCTGTTTCTTCTTTTCTTAAGACGAAAAAAGAAACCTCTCTCCTTTACAAGGCAACTAGTCAAGTAAGTGATATAGGACCTATTTCTACTTAAGAAGGGCCCCCATTAAATTTAACGTAACGAGCAGGACTATTTTCAAAATTCTTTTATGGCTCGACAGCCCTAGTGGGTCTAGGCCACGTTTATGAGGGTCCTCGATCAGACTCAGACACGCCACACTCGGTAGGACTCCTCTGGACGAGTGATCAGCCCGACGCAGAGACCTCTGCTTCACAAGACACAACACTCATAACAGACAGGCATGCATGCCCCGACATGATTCGAACCCGGAATCCCAGCAAACGAGGGGCCTCAGACCCACGCCTTAGACCGCACGGCCTCCGGGATCGGCATTTTCAAATACATATGTGTAGAACCTATAAAGTTTATTTTGAAAGAAGGTGCGCACGTCTAATCACTACCTTGCGAATGTTGCTATTTAATACGTTCCCTAGTACGATATTAGTTTTTATCGAATGCACAAGAAGCACAGGCCTACACAATAACGGGCTGCTTTTGTTGAAACACTAGGCACGTTATTCTAATATCTCTCTGCTTTGTGACGCTACAGCTTTATTTAACTGCTGTAGGAAAGACAGAAGAAAATTTTACTGCAATTTAACTGTGTGCAAAGCAAAGACGTTACAACACCTTCTGCCTTAAATAAAGTTCTTGCGCTAAAGAAGAACCCTGACCTTTAACCTTAAACATTTCATTTTATGGTTAATTGTATAGTTAATACGTGACAGAATTTCAGCTGGCTGGGAACTGCAGCAGGATGATGATTCGAGGATCATGTGCAGTCACCCTTTATCTTGAATTAAGACACGAATAATTTCAGTTCATGAATGGCAAATCGGCTTGTTACCTGTTGGTTATGAGTTGGTGGAACGAACGTCAGACGGTTCATCATTTTATACACTTCCGATATTATGTAAAATTAATAATTATTATTATTACTCTAATTTTATTTGATAAATATTATTTTTTCCTCGTTTCTAAATTGCCTTTTCAAAATTAACGTATTCGGAACTTTGTACAAATATCGTTCATGAAACAGCAACTTGTCGTCATCTGCCGATAAACAATTTTACGGGAGACAGGAAAAACCTTGACCGATCCTCACTAGACCAACACTTGAGCATACTATGTTTTTACGAAAATTTGTTGTGGACACAACATTTTGCCAGAAGGTGTGTTTGTAACCAAACTGTCTGGTAATGCAAGAGTCTCAGTTTGACGAATTGTGTAGCTTACGACAAATTGCCGTTTCATGAGACATATGCAGTAGATGTGCAATTGCTATTTGTTTACACGATAACAAACGCCTTATACATTTTATGCACTCGTAGCAGGACAATACATATTGGTATGGTGGTGAGATTTTCCCCGATTTTAACTTTTTATATCGTAATCAAATTCTCATTCTTCTTTCTATTCCTCTTATTCTTAATTTTTCTCGTCCTCCTCTTCACCAACTTCATCTTCAAGTCATTGACGAGGACAGGAGTATCAACATCAACGTCAACTGCAGAGACAATATTAAAATGTTATATGACATTCACTGGATATTACACGATCAGAACTACCCTACTCCTGTTTCGAAAACACATGCATTCTTTGTAATATACTCTTTGGTGCACTGCGGTAACCTAATCATAAACAGTGCCGCAAGGAGATGCTGTTTACAGTTCGTTTCCTGTAAAGACAGCCTGCACAATTTTCACATCCCGGAAACCCACCTGCCTTAACTTTGGAAATATATATATTATATTTTCTGCCTTATTATATTTGACTATTATTATTATTATTACTATTATTATTATTATTGCACTGTGTGTTTTATACTATTCATTTACAAGGACCGTAGCTATTCTGAGTGTCTGACAGGTAGCATTAATCGTCACATGCCTCCCATGTGTACCTAATTCAATCTGCTGGAGACTTCCAGTTAAATTCGCAACGGAACATCTCTATTTGTTAGACAGTAATAGTTAAAAGTGTGTACACCTGTAACTAACGGATGCCTCATCACGGTTTCCATAAGCCAGTAGAAATATTTGAGAGGGCCATATTACATAACTCAAGTGAAATTTCAAGTATCGCTTGTAAATAAAGGTGTGTACTTGTTTTTTCCTTCCCATTTCCAGCTTTTCTGTACCTTGTCGGTCGGTGCTTATAAAAAAGAAAAAAGCACGTCTGTATTATAATAAATGATACAGACCTTAAAAGGGTCTGTTTTTTACCTCCCCGGGGCCAGACAATAGGCGTTCCTTCCTGTCACGCAGATAACAAGCAGGGAAACTGTTTCTACCGATACACATCCTGCGGTTGGTGATCTACACTGCCCAGTTTCCAGCGGCAAAGAGCCTGCCATTTTTAATGTGGTCGCTGTACAGATTATTAAGGTGGATACGGCGTCACCATCAGCCACTTTCGATTGCCGTAAACACAGCGCCACTAACATATGAGGTATGCGCGAGGTTTTGAATATATGTCAGTTTACAAACACTCTTACGTATTTCTTTTCTGTCCTCAACTGTTCGAAAAAATGCTAAAATAATATTAAATTTAACAGGATCCATCCCGCTGTGCGAATATCATCAAATACATAATACAATGTGTTTCGATTCAGCACAACTACCGTTTAATATTTGATATCTACTCAGCACACAAAATGTTTCGGTCCTAGTGCCGAAACATGTTGTGTGCTGAGTACATTTTAAATATTAAACGGTAGTTGTGCTGAAGCGAAGCATATTGTGTTTACAAAAACACTAATCACCAACAAATGCACAAAGAGAGTTTTTCCATCAATCGTAACACACTCCTACATGTTTCGACCCTGTTGAGCCATCTTCAGGGAGAACTTTTTGTTGCTGTTACAATAGGGTTGCACTTCACACTTGAGTGAGAATGTGATGTTGACTGTGTACTGTGTTGTTTTTGGAGGCGTGAACTCTCTGCGGTCCAGGCCTGCAGGCCAAAAGTGCAACCTTAGTGTAACGATAACCAAAAGTTCTCCCTAAAGATGACCCAGCAGGGTCGAAACATGTAAGAGTGTGTTACGATTGATGATAAAACTCTCTTTGTGCATTTGTTGGTGATTAGTGTTTTTGTATGATATAGTGCACGGGCATGGAACACATTAAATTGTGTTGTTTATTTAAACTAATATTACCTTTTGCAGTAAACTAAGTGTAGGCCAAGACAGGGAGCATACACAACAGGCAGACAGGTTTTGATCAGACGGATTATACCGCATGCCACATTCTACCGTTTTCAAGTTTTAATATGAGTAGAATTACTGTACTGTACGTAGGTTTTAGCAGATGTATTTTAAACACATATGTGAGGTTTAACTACTAAAGCAAATAGCAGAGATTGCCGTTAAAATGATCACAGAGATCGAAATATATCGGGTTACTATTATGCATTTCCTGTACTCTGATAATTCATTTTAATACAATGATTTAGATCAAAATGTTGAAGCTGAAATTATATTTCAAAATAGGAAATATTTACCTCTCACCACTTACGATCCTCCAAATACCGTGAAAATACACGCAGAAAGTAACGCAAATAAGTTTCCTTCTTTTTACGTCCTCTTTACTTTTCCCACGTGTGTTTCATTCGTTCCTTCCATCAATAATTCTTTTCTTAACCTTAGCACGTCTCTTTACTTCGTTCATAACGTCTAAAGAGTGAACATAAAATCCGTCCGATTTTCAGCTTGCTCTTAATTTTTGTTGCAATAACCGTTCTACTTTCACGGCAGATAACGAGAAGAAAAGAAACCAAAAGTATAAGGTAAATAGGACTATGTTTAAGTACTTTACAGTCAATGAAGTATCGACTGGTAGCAGGCAGTATGCGTTAGTACACTTTAGCGTATCGCAGTCGTTATTAAGGCCAGAGGAAATTCGTGATCTACGCAGGTTCTGTAGTATTATTACGAATATGACGCATCCCCGTTGTGGTACCGACCAAATATATATTCAGTATACAATCATACACAGCTCTACAATACAAGTTTATCAGGTAACATGTTTCGGCTTACCTTTCAGGCTACCATCGGACCTTAATACAAGTCCTGTACTTCAGTCAATATTTGCAACTGTAAGTAGGAGTGAGAGCTCACCCTTTAGAAGGCAATGATACAAAGTAAAATATTGAGAAATAATACAAGAAGCCTTGGTAGAATGTATAAAAATCAGCAATAACAAAAAATGAGGAAAAAATTTAAGAAAATATTTAAACATTTTTAAAAAATACGTTGGTAGGAAGTAGAATTCTAATATGGTGTGTAAATTAATGGATCAAATTTTAAGGTACATAGGAACACAGTAAGTAGGCCCGTGCGGAGTGCTAAATTATTGACGGCGGGTGAAGATTCCCATATCAATAATTCAGTACTCCGCACACTTACTATGTCTCTCTGGATCTTAAAATATGATCCGCTAATGTACACACCATATCGGAATTTTACTGCTTACTAACGTACTTTTAAAAAATGTTTAAAATATTTCTTAAATTTTTGTTCTTTGTATGTTTTATAATATTACTCTTTTTTATACAGTCTACCAAGGCTTCTTATATTATTTCTCAAAATTTTACTTTGTATCATTGTTTTGCAAAGGGTGAGATTTCACTTCCACTTGCACTTGTAAATTTTCTCTAAAGTACTTAAATTAAGGCCTGATGATGGCATGAAAGATAAGCCGAGAAATGCTGCCTTATAAAGTTGTGTTGTAAAGTTGTGTACGCCGGTGTACTGAATGTGCATGTGAGAGGAAAGAGGCTGCAGTTAACTGCATACGTAACTCAAACAAGGAAAGAAATATGGTAGGGAAACTTAAGTCAGAATTATAGATGCAATATTGAGGTTAACATGGACCTTAACAATAAGCTCGCAATCTTGGAAGTGGATGGAATTGTGTCCCTTGCGGAGAGGGATCTACTGCCGGCATTACTGAACCTTCGTGTTATAGAAGACACCAGGATTTCACAGCAGTTAAATTTATGCATTTTTGTGGCTGTTAATTCCGAATGTTCGGATACACTTACTACGTCTATCTTCAAGGCAAATTACATTTACAACAGGTACAGTCATAATCTATCGTCGGATATGCAGCGTACTTCTACGCTATAACACTAACCAGTAGAAGGGTCCACATGAAGGCTTTATTTTTATTAACAGGATGTTAGGTGAGTAGTTTACAAGTGATAAGGAATGTTAGAGTGGCAGCCAGTTTATATCTCCTTTGGTCAAGAAGCTGTAAATTCCTCAGGCTAACCTGGGTCAAACAGTATTATAGGAAACCACACTTTACGAGCAGAAGTAAGAATTACTTGCACGGCAGCGCATCCTACCGTGCCCGTGTTTACGTCTGACCCATAATTGTCGAGAACGAGGTGTTGTACGTGCGTACAAAAGGAATGGATTGATCATAACTTTAGAAATAAAAACCACTTATCGCGGACAAATATAACTTATAATTTGCTGAGTACGCTAATTAATCATTTTTGCTAAGCTTGCGAAGGTTAAATTCTGTCTAAATAAGATTTAAGCTTTTTATTTCTCCTTCATACAAAATACAAAAATCTGTCGGTTGTTTAATACTGTTTTGACAGAGAGATATTAAAGCTTATTCTCGGAAACATACGACGGAAACAATTTCATTTTGAGGGTAAAATTTAATTCAGAAGCAGAACCTGATCCAAGATATTCGGAACCGGACAACCTGGGCAATCACCCGCAAGAAAAAAAAAATGTGGTAAAGAACTCACTTTACGATACATTCTTAACAAAAATACATATTTAGGTTATGTGGAACAAACTGTAAAGTGAACAGGCCCTGAAGACTCAGTTTAAGTATTTTCAGCCAACAGAGACTCGAATATGCTGCTTGTGTATACATTAAAAATAAGAGTAATTATACTTTTTTGGTCTCCTATGTTGTATAGCGTCGAGTGTGAGGTAGATTTGTAAACTGTGAACTGGAAATGATTTTTTAAACAATCACAGCCGAAAGGGAAGTCCATGTACCAAAAGCTATAACGCGCCCCTCAACTCGGGCTTAAACAGTTACTTCTGTCTAATGAACACGGATTTTATTCTCTGTGATTTAGGACCTGAAGTTCTACATGCAATTGATAGGAAATTCAGCCTTCGCGAAGGACCGATTTCGATCCATTCTCAGTCCATGTGAGATTAGTGGTGGAAGACATCATCCTGGGGTAATTTCTCCTCCTAGCACTTTGGTTTCCTTCTGTCAGCATGTTTCCACCAATGCTCCGCACTCGTCTTTATCTTAATACTATGATATTATTACCAGAAGGAAAAGCATGATACAGGTGGGAACTTTAAAAACAAAGAAATACTCTTTCGAATGTCGGTACCATTGGGAAGAAAAGCGTTTTCAGGTTTTTATCTTTTCAGACTTCTTTAGGCCACGTCCAGTTTCTGCTGGATAAAGTGGTAAAGTACTTCTGTTTTTCCTGTCAGTGTTACTTCACCAGCGTTGCATTTAATCTTCATATCAAAGCTAATCTTAACAGAACGAAAAACGGATGAAGCCTGAATCCTGTATGCCTTCCAATAAAAGTGACCTTCTGTACAAAACCTGGGAGCATCAAGAAAAGAAAGTACATCCATTACGTTTTTTCTTATTCTTCAATGCTTGTATTAATACTGTGGTTAATTCCTTCGTAATGCTGCAACTTTTCGAAATCATACCAATGGTGAGGTTTCGTAAAACAAATGAGATAAAGCCTGTTAATTCTGACAATTAACTGTACAGTGAAGAACGTTATAGGAGGAGGCTTTGGTGTTTTAAGGACTTAGCCCTATATTTTTCTGTAGTAACTTACGGAAGCTATGAAAAACTAATTAAGATACTAGGCTCTTAGCTAAGATTCGAACTGCTCATGTCCATAGTGAAAGATGCATCGACTCTTATCCAAATAAAGCGATGCTTTGTTAGAGCGGACGACTATGAACATAGTTCGACACATGTTATAAAAATCCTTTTGTGAGCTGAAAATTAGCGACATGACATTACTTCGCCTACAAGAATCTTCCGAATATCTGAGTAATTAGAATTAATCCCCCATAGGGAATGAGGAAACTGTGATGAAAACGTGCGGGGGCTGAGGCATTGCCAATGGTTATTCAGCCCACATTGCACTCAATGTCCATCTCTTGCACTTGCTGAGTGCTGAAGAGGCGTTATTGTCCGCAGACACCTCTGCAGGAACCGATAGGAAGGTTGTGTTTGTTGACGTCCCGTCAAGTTGCTTGACATAACTTTTCAACGTACGTTATAGGCATAACTGGGCGTTCTGTTGTGCAACCAAAGTTAGTTTGTTTAGTTTCTTCATCCAAGGGGACAGTGTCCATTAGACGCCGATATTCACACAACTGCTACTGCACTCTTTTGGCTATCCTTGTCAGGGAACAAATGAGAAAGGATATGTCAATCAACTTAACCATATGGCCGGATAGCCTGAGTTTGATAATTAGCAGGGGCACTGATTTTTCTCTTTCTCGTCATGTTTAGATTAGCTTTCTCATCTCACAAGCTTCTTATACAAAAGTTAGTGCGGGTAGAGTTGTCCGTACTTGGTAGATATACCGGTGTTTGTAGGTTTCAGGGAGTAGAAAGTGTGTGCTTAAAATACTGTGATTCCTATGCGAGATGTAGGGTTCCGTTTGCTGTAGGCCCGACTGAAGATTAGTGTCATTTGAGGTGTTGCCAAGTTGCCTGTTAGAAATGTTAAATGTTTTAAGCGTGTTGCGTTAGGGTGCTGTGAATTATTACAACTGCATTACGTCGTTGATCGGCGAATAAGAGCATGAAGCATTGGTGGAATGATACTGTCAGGGAAAACTGAAGTACTCGGGGGGGGGGGGGACCTGTCTTAGTACCACTTTGTCCACCACAAATCCCACATCACTGGCCTGGCACTGACTCCAATCTCCTGGCGGTGAACGACCGTCGACTAAACGCCTGAGACATGACACGGCCTTGCGTAAATATTTAATTCGGCTTTTTAGATAGGGGAAAAATATTGCAGTTACACTGGGGCTAGTCGGCGGCGACTTTAGGTAATTTTAAAGACGGAACGTGCGACAGTGTTCTTGCAGGAGGGAGAACAAGGGCGCGAACTAATGTACGCTTACATACCATACAGTTAGATAGCCGTGGTGCAGAATGCTATTGCATTTACATTTTATCGATAAGCAAAACCAACTTTCAACTCTTGAACTTCGCGTTTGAGTGAACACCTGATTTGTATTTAGGAGGTGCCACACTGTTATCTCTAACGGCCTGCCCGACTGATGCTTTTCTTATAGTTTTCCTCAATCTCTGAGAAAATATACATAAGATTCTGATTTTATTGTATTTTATTTATATTTCTCCGGAGGAAAATTTTGTTGTAGGACGTCAAAACAAATTAATAACATTTCTTCCTACAGGTTTTCACCTAATTACATATTAATTATTGCATTACTCGACAACCTTTCTATTTAGGGCACAGGGCGGACATTTTTATGCCCATGATAAAATCCAGTCATTGAGCCTGGGAAGGAATCTGCTCTGACACAAAAGAATCTTTATTTTATTGGAAGATATTATTTTAAGTCCCGACCACAGCGGCTGCCCAATCTGAAGGCCTTTCTACTGAATCCCAGACACTGGGATTATGAATTCACATTCTCCCCAAGACATGGATGTAGACTGCGTCTGACTTCTTAGATTACCTTCTCTTCAAAAAAATGAAAGACCATCACGCTTTATCCATGTCCTCATTTCAAATATTGAACCAACTGACAGAACCGAAACCACTGTTAGGAGAGAAACACAAAATAACGCCACTTGCCTAAGGGCCTTCAGATCACGTACGCTAAACGATCTTGAAAGGATGTGTAACCTTTTTAAGGTAATACTTTGTGCAATGTGACATAAAAATATGGCAGCTGTAGGAAATTTTTATTTAGCTTTGAGTTTGGTGGCAGTGACTAAGGGGACGTCAGCGTTAGACGAGCAAAAACTTGTGCAGTGGAATATTTTTAAAATAAATACATATTGCGTACACATCTTAATGTTTGAGTTAAAAAATATAAATACTTCTACTGTCCAAACCGTTGAGAGTTATCTTCAACAAACCGAAGGGACGCAGAATCTACAATTACGTAATATGTTCTGCGCAGAAAATAAAATGACAACAAAACACTTGCACAATAGTCATGTAAACAGAAATCCATGCAGTATAAAATTAGCTTTAAGTATGAGTTTTACCCGAAATTCCTTGCTTGATTTGTATTCCCCTCTGATTGCCGAAGCCCCGGGACCGGCCTGTTCGTCTTTCAAGCACCACAACTCTTATCACAAATTCGTGTTTGTAACTATTAACAGAGTAGCACAAGTCGATTAGCGGTATGTCTTTCTATTAAGTTTGAATGGGCTGCGCACTGTGAAACCCCTGGCGTTAGCAGGCGCAGCATCACGTGCGTTATACTGGCTCGACTAATAAACTTAACAGTACACTAAAATACTTTGACAGTGATGTCACATGCGGATCATCACTTATATGCTGCTGGACTACTTCCATCGTCTGACTTCACTAAAACACTGCGTTTCGTAAACTAACTGTCTTCTTCTTCTTCAGATGTACAGTACACCTGAAGAAGAAGACAGTTTTCGAAACGCAGTGTTTTAGTGAAGTCAGACAATGAAAATATTCCGACAGCATATTAGTGATGATCCGCATAATAAACTTAACTCTTTAACGACGAGGTGTGTCCGTTTTATATAAGGACTCAGTGCGTACCGTGCAGTAAACACTCTCCACGTCGGTTATAAAAACTAATCTCTTAATGTTTTATTCGGCAAAAGTTGCTGTTTGTTCTGAGGTCCGTACAAAACACATAAACGCAATGTGGGCACCACGTAGAATTCTTGAATGTTGAAACTGGTGGTACGTAAAGTTACCGCTAGGCTTTAAAACCTTAAACTACACTAACTATAAAAACTTCGTATCGCAGAAATATTTGTAAAACAGCAAGTGGACGGAGCTTCTGTCACACAGAAGCTACAAATAAGAATGCGAAGAAGAAGCAGAATTTTTGCTAAATATTGAACTTTCGATAAGAAAGAAGTATGTATTATGGCTTCAGTTTTGATCAAGGCAATTACACTCAGAAGAAATCGCAGGTTTATTATCGTGATAGTAAATGCCAAATGGATATCGCAGTATATACCACAGCAGGTTATTAAACAGCCTATTATAAAAAGCACAGACGACCCCATGGATTGTTTCTCCAAGCTGCCAAGAAGGCTTTATTTCTTACATGACAAACAATGGTAGCCTTGAGAAAAACAATCGTCATTAACTCCCTAGTGAAATGGGATAATGCCACTAAAATAAATAAAAATAGACCACCACCATCCACACTTAAATTCATTTCACTTTGTCATTTTAATCTCGAAGGGATCTAGTAGTCTCAGAATTATCTTCCCCACAAGATCCGAATGTTAGTACAAAACAAGTCAAATGTTACTGATCACCGATTCAGGTGCCATCGACCTCTGATGAATAAGACGAAATATTAAAACAGAGGTTAATGGCATCATTGGACAGTTGATGAATTACGAAGCTGCCTGGCTTAGTATTGCAGTTTTAATAAGTAACGGGACGTCTGCCGAAGGTAAAAAACAACACGGAACACTTTCGTTCTTAAGAGTCCAGCAGTCATTAACAAAGACAAAAACTTCGTTGCTTTTATATAGCAATAAATTCAAACTCGAGTCGTTTTGCGTGTGACACCGTTTTGATTGGTAAATATTTACCGACTTTTCGGAACAGCTGGCAAATTAAATATCCATGGCTCCAAAAGAAATCTTTTGGACTGTTCGGGTCCTGCATCTGGAGAAGTTACGCTCCTCAGAAACGTCGATAAATATTTACCAGTCGATAAAGGCGTAACTTCCAACAAGCCTTGAATTTTCATTAACACCACTTCGAGAACCTCAAATCTCGCAATCAGCAAGTTTATCACCGTGTTCACGAGGGCGTGAAAATGGCGTTCATTCTCAAGCACAAGAAACCAGTCCTCCATTTGGTAACCATTTTTTATGATTCGTTCAAATCCTATTCTTCCACCTACGCTTAAGCCTCCCATTCAGGTATTGCGACTGAATTTTATATACGTTTCCCCACATATTCCATTTGCATTCCCTCCATTCGTAAAGAGCAAAATCTACGAAGCTCCTCAATGCGAAACCTCACCCTTTCCCCACTTATTTCCTCTGCTCCAGGTCCAGTCACCCCATTCTAGCCCCTTTTCAATTATTCCCACATTGCGTTAACAGTCGGGTAGTACCCGACTGTTAACCAGAGGTTTTTGGTTTGTTTATCTGACAGGTACACAACACAAAAACCTCACTACTCCGTTCATATACTTGTGTACATTAGGTCAATATGTTGCTTCGAAGGAAGGATATGAAGTGTAACATCTGGCAAGAAAGTGGTTAGGAAAATATTTGTGTCCAAAGAGGACGAGGTGGCAACGATGGCCTCTCTTTTGAATATGGTAATGAATATTCGGATTCCATAAAAGCGTGGAATATTTTTGATTCTCTGAGCGAGTACTGGCTTTTCAAGAAGTAGTGCGCTTGGTGGAGTTGTTTAGTTAGTTGCGGAAAAGGGAGAAAATGAGCGCGCCATGATACATGCAAATGGGAACCCAGTACGTTACAACAGTGACACCTGCATGCTACAAGAGACGCCTGTGCATACACAATCTTTATGCAGACAGCAAAACTGAAATGGAAGTCATTTTAAAAAAAAATGTTGCGAGCATGAAAGGGAGATGGAACTGACCCATGATGATGCAAGGTTTTGGCCATGGCTAATATAGGTGTTCAATAATTCGTCATAATCTTTAGCCTCACTGTGACGGCGAAATGTGATCTAACTCTCCTTGAGGGATTAGGAGTGACAAATTATGGAATAAATGATCAAAGAAGAATATTTAGACCTAAAAGTTATTAATTATACGGTAGAGAGGAGAAATTAAATATCACAGAAAAAGGGGAGTAACACAGTTCTGGAAGGAATGGAAAATAGCATGTTAAAATTTTATGAAACTGTATTACGCATGGGAGATAACTAATGGCCGCAGCCTGAAGGAGCAAAAGAGAAGCAAAACCCGAAATGAAGTGAGAATGAGAAGTGGAAGTGTGATGAAGCAGAAGAATCTAACAAGTGAACCGGAAAATGTGGTGAAAAGCGACTGAGAACCAGTAACTGGTGTAATATTGGAAAACCGTTAGAGGTAGGTAGAGCGCAGAGAATTACAAAGCAGAGAGATTTAGTATCTTCATTTCTTAAATAATATTCCCATGTTGATGTAAAATTACACAAATTCCATCAAACCTCACAGTTTCCTTGGAAAATTTGATGCTTTAAAAATGCAGATTACCAGGACATATTTTGGCTCTATGCAAGATCCCATCGTGCTGGTAACATTCTTCATGTGACTAAATAAAACGAAAATTAATCCATTGTTATAAAATAAGAATTTTTACGCTGAATCCCTATTCATAAAGGGAGACCGTTCTCACAAGAGAAATTCAGTACTTCCGGCCACACACTATTAACATGTATTGTTGAAGGTTAAAATTATAATCTTTTCAAATGTTACATGTGATTAAAATTCGATACTTCTATATTTTAAAAAAAGCCACGTGAAGAAAAGTGTTCTGTCCCTTATTGTTAAAAATATTCAGCCAAATCAAATGCAGCAGCCTAGATGAAGATGTTGCCTGCGAAATGTGAGAATAAAGGACTCCAAGAAAGATAAAAATACCAAGGGCTTAAGAAAAATCTGAACCAGAAAATTAAAGAAACAGACATATAAATTAAGTCTGCAAATCTAAGCAAGGACATGGGAAAGCAATCTTTCATTTCTCGCGTAGCAGCACTAGAGTTCTAAGAACTGCAATAAAAAACTCGAAGGAAGACGGATAGATTGGAAGACAGACAGAAGGGGAAGCTGTTGATATAATAGCCGAGCAGGCATGGGGCGTGTCTTAGACAGAAGCGGCTGTTAGACTCGAGATTGTGGCGCCCATTTCGCTGTACCGTGTCGGAAATGTGATTTCTCAGGCCGGTGTTGCTTATACTTAAGAGAATTAAAGTAATGAACCACAAGAGTGAAACCCACTTCCTTAGCCGCTCCTTCGCTCACTTTAATTTCCTTTCCTCTTTTCCTTCTTCTTCTCCAAAATCTTGTAATTCTTGTATTTTCTCTTTCTGCCTTCCTTCACGTACTCAATCTGTTATATATTTTCTTTCTCACTCTTCTCGAATTCCTTCTTCCTGTGTTTCTAATGGGAAGACGGCTGGGAAGATCTTAATAGTAGGCCAAGCACTTGGGAACTGCGCAAACGTCTCAGAAGTGTGTCGAATGTAATAAGAATGAGACGTGCAAGACGCAAGCACAAACCTATCATCCTAAATCCATGAATCAGAAACCTTCAGACGCTCTGTATCTGAGACAGTCAAGGAACTCTGACCCTTTTACAGAACCCGAGGATTCATTAGTCGACAGGAGCAGTGACTTTTCTCTTCAACATCCCGTTCCGACGGCCTCCAGACAATATCTCCTGTGCCTCGATTGTGAAGATAACGACACTTATTAACCCAACATATGATGCCTATAATTTGTGGCATCTGTCTCTCAAGCTCCGATAACTCGCTACGGAGTGACATCTTTATTAGGTTATTTTTTCTTTCTTTTTCCAATGGCGCTAGAGCCCCTAGTGAGCCACGGCCTCCTCATGATCGATGCTTCACGTTCATACTCAGACACACCACAGTCGGTAGGACTCCTCTGGACGAGTGATCAGCCCGATGCAGAGACTTCTACCTGACAACACACACAGTACCACATTAAACAGCAGCAGAAAAATGGAGTGGGTCTAATTCTGCAGGTTTCCAATACGGGATCAAAAATGTGTACATATGAATTTATATTTTCAATAAGTAATCTTCATAACAGTATTATCTGAATCTACTTGGATTATGCAGATGACGTTTGCTTGTTGTCTCATTTACATAGAGACATGCAAAGTACAGCGACGGACCTACAAAAGCAAGCTGTAAAAGATGGTCTGAAGATTAATTTGGACAAGACCACAGAAATGCGTGTAAATGAGAAAACTTGTGCCTCTATAGTTCCGGATACCAAGAGTATCGAGTCAGTCCAAGGTTTTACGTACCTGGGAGGCCACGTATCACGGGATGGTGGCACATTGGGAGACGGGGATAAAAGAATTCAAAAGGCAGAAGTTCCTTTTGCCAGATTGAAAAATATCTGGAGAAGCAACAGAATCAGCTTGAAAACGAAAATTAAGATCTTTAATGCCCGCGTAAACAATGTTTTGCTGTACGGGTGTCAGACGTGTATGGTCACAGGAGTAATGAAAAGGAAGTTGCAGGCTTATGTCGTTATGCGTCTTCGTCACATCCTTAGGACACGGTGGCCTAGGAAAATTTGTAATGTAGACCTTGGCGTAAAACTAACCAAATAGAGATCAATTTGGAAATTCGAAGGAGAAAATTCGGCTGGCTTGGTCATACCCTGAGGAAAGGAACGGATTCAGTACCCAGAAATGTTTTGGAATGGAATCCATAAGGACAAAGAAGGTGAGGGAGACCAAAGAATTACTGGCGACGGACAGCTGAAAAACAATAGGGCAAGAATTGGAAAGTGATGAAAAGTGAAGCTCTGAACAGAGTCTGCTGGCGAAAGACTGTAGATGACCTGTGTTCCAAATAGGAATAGGGATTATATTATTATTATTATTATTATTATTATTATTATTATTATTATTATTATTATTANTATATTATTATTATTATTATTATTATTATTATTATTATTATTATTATTATTATTATTACCTCCACCGACACGAGATGGATGCGATGACAAGTTTCACGTCCAGACCACTTCAGGCCTGGGGTAAGAATTCTCAGTACCTTTTGAATAGGAGGTTGGGTGGGTCTCAGTCTGCGTATTGACGCTTCGGAGTAGAGATACATCTGTTGCACTTGCTGGGAATGTGACTGTTTGGTCGCCCAGCCTGTGGTTTGCCACTATACTGGCTGCCACATGCCGGGTTCTAGCCTACCAGGTATTCAGCCGAACACAAGAACCTATTCTACTGTGACGTGGATGGTGGCAGGTAATATGAATCTGTGTTAACCCTGCATATTACAATGATTACATTATAAACCATCTACTTTAACATACAAAATTTTTGTACTTTGCCTACAAAACACATTTATGTCTTTCGCGTTATTTTGATAACAAAACAGCAATTATTTTCTCCAACAGCATTAACCGGTTGGTCCTTGAATGGGCAGGCAGTATTTTTCTATGACAAGTACTGAGTTTTTAAATCTTACTGAGATAAACTTCACGTTTAAAAGCATTAAAATATAAGATTTCTATGCCAGAACGTCAAAATGTTTTTTCTGTAACAGAAATGTTTTTTGTCTCAATAAAGTACGTACAGGATGTAACTTTTACCCATGTATTAAATAAGCCTATTATGCTCTCTTCAGCAACATGCGTAAAATGAAGTACAATACTGCCTTCGTATCTGTCCGTCCGTCCTCAGGTTCTGTCTCCGAAGTAACAGAAGTGCATCGAATGATAATACGATTTCTGAATGAGTATGATTACAGTGTGATAGTATGACTACAGAATGGTAGTATAATTATCGAACAATGGTATGATTACCAAATGATAATATAATTCCCGAGTGACAGTATGATTTCCGAATGAGAGTATGAATACAGCGTGATAGTACGATTACCGAATGATAGTATGATGACCACAGTATGACTAAACGAATGCGGCAGGAAGCCATATTAACCTAAATTATGGTACTATCTCTGCAGTTGTCTAGACGGATTGTGGGGAACCGGGAAACATCTCCTTCAGGATAACTGGTATCCAGGTCAAGATTTGAACCCGGACCTCTCGAGTATGAAACACAAATGCTAACCACTCAACTGCGAAGGAAAGCAAGAGAGCTTCATAACAATGGCACAAAACAAAATAAATCAAGAGGCTGCCTTTTGCAGATGAAGTCATGACGATTGTCTTTTGGGTCTTCGGGGTCACCCAAGTCGATTCCCCGCCAAGTGGAACTACAGCGGTTGCCGAATATTCCTCCTGTACCAAATGAACGTAAACACGAAGGCATTTCCTGTAAGACGGCAAAATTACAGAGAAGAAATATCACTGTTATGTACATATGGCCCAATAAACAGTCAGACTTCTGAGAATAACTGGCTACGAAGCACTTGAATAACCATTTTACAGTCCTGACTTAGTTGTCAATGAATTTCACCTATGCGGGACAATGAGGGAATTAAAAGAAGACCACAAATTTTAATACGATGAGTAGACGCATCAGCATGAATGGAATTTCCTCAGATAGCTTCGAAGCACTGGCACGACTTAAGGTCTGACCCATCCAACTTCCGGATTATCGTATCACCAGCAACACAGTTCCTAAGACAGAGAAAAATACTATTCAGCCCTAAAAGAAATTGGCTGTTACTGCAATTCGAGCCATAGAGATTCGCCTGGAGAGTCAATAAACCTGACAGCCTATGTAAAAGGCCTTTACAAAGCTACAAGTTTGTACTTAAGTGTAACACAGAACCCTCTATCACAGAACGCAGACAGAAGCAACTTCCAAACCAACAGCATAACAAGATGCTTCATTTAATAAGAATACCGGATTTCTACTGTCCGACACGCACTGATACTTGTCACGATGCTTGTTCCGTCATTAGACCATTTGTCCAATCAGAGACGTTTCCTCAACAGTCGTGTTATTAAAAGGAGGAGTTCAAAGTCATCACCACCATTTAGAGGAAAGACGGAACAACGCGGTTGAGTGGATACTTGAGAGGTCACGGTTTCGATTCTCCTCCCCGAAGTAGGATATCTTGCGGTTTCTTGTGATGTTCCTCCGCATCTACAAATTCTTGGCTGCTGCGTTCTGAGAGGCAAGGGCAGCTTACTTGCGTCTGCTTCCCAAGTCACTCACAGGCATGCTTCTATTTGAAATATACGGAGCTTTACAAATGTTGTGAAAGGAACCGAGGAATCTTAAGGGCCCTTAGACACACTCTCACTAATCGAATCTGGTCTTAGATCAGAACAAGACGGGAATTTACGTAGGCCTATAACGTCACACCGAGATTCTTTCTGCTTTGCATGCTGCATGCTTTCTGGAGTCATCATTATTTTGTTTTTCATAATTATAAATACGTTACAGAATATTGTTAGACATACTTATATTACACTCTGTTATCGCGCTTCTTTGAAGGTTTGATAATGTCTCTGTTAAATTTATAAGTAATACACAATCTCAAATATACAATCTCAAAATTTCAACCAGTGGAAATCTGTTTTTCATTGCTGACTTCAAACAACATTTCGTACATAATTTGTGGGTGCTTTTTACAGTTTATCAACACACCAAATTTCTGTTCCCAGATGTTATCAATAACAAACAAATATTGTCCTTGACTCTCTGCAGTTTCCTTCATTATGCGTAACGTAAATCATCAAACAATAATTTCATTCGTGTAAAATAACAGATTTTTTTTCCATCCAGCACTAAGGACGACAAATCTTAGCAAAAATCCACAGTATCAGATTTCATGAAAATCTGTACAGACAGAGCCAAAGTGCTGCACGCGGACGAAAAGTCAGACACACGTGACAAAACTAACAGTAGCTTTGTGCGTATTTTTCAAACACGCCAAAAAATTGATAATGAACTTCCTTCAAACTGCCTAAGCACAGGACCTTGCTGTTTCGAAAAATGTCAAATGTAAAAAATGAGTAGCAACTGAGAAAGAGAAGTTTTATTTGACGGAAGGTTATGATCAGTTACTCAGTAACACAAAAGTAAGGCACTGACTATCAAGGTTTATTGTGGAAACAACAGTTGTTGATTTAGTATGATCACTGGTGACACTCTACAAACAACAGAGGAGTGGAACCAAACAAAACAAGAGAGAGACAAATGTTAATGACAGATTATAAATCCAACATGTTATACCGGAATTCGCATGTAACGCGCGAAGAAAGAATATGAAGACAACCAGCCTTTGCTGTTGAGGTCAGAAGCATCACCATTGAATTAGCGTCACTAGTTAAAGAACTATCAGACGGCACACTGACATGACATGCATTACACCATTTTCAAAAGAAAAGTAGGGCATTTGCTGTTACCACCACCACCACCACCACCACCACCACCACCACCACCACCACCACCACCACCACCACCACCACCAGCTTTACTTTCATAATATCATTATAGGCACTTTAAAAAGAGAAACATAAGATCGTAAATTATTTTGGACACACACACACACACACACACACACACACACACACACACACACACACACAGGCATATATTACAAATAAAATTGCATAAAATAATGCGGAACAGAGAACAAGTTAGCCTTCTGGCTTTTGGTTATGTTCCATTCTTCTATAAACTGTGAACTGTCGGATTGTAAATGCACTAAATGCAGAAACTCGAACTGGAGATCAGTCCCTAAGGTCCCGTTTCAGTGTGGGCCAAAGTAGCTGTCGATGGCAGCAGGCGGCATACAGCCCGTTAGACGCAAAATTTCAGCACGGATTTTTAATTCAATCAATCCTTTATGAATTTAATTCTTTCTGTATTTTTATGATGTATTTTACGTCGATATAATTACCCCAGATTATGTGGTGTTGCTGACAGGATGACTAGTCAAGAAAGAACTGGGAAAAAGGAAGCGATCGCTGCCTGATTAAGTTAATGGCCGCACATTTGCCAGGAAGGAATGCCAGAAACCACGAAATCCCCCACTCAGGATAGTCGGTATTCCGGACCGAAATTCGAAAAAGGAACTACTGCAGAATAGTTATACCTGCTCCTACATGTTTCGGCTGAAATACTCAGCCATCATCAGGGAGTTCCTTATGATGGCTGAGTAGTTCAGCCGATACATGTAGGAGCAAATATAACTATCGTGCAGTAGTTGGTAACAAACGTGTATGTACAAAACTACAGAACGGAAAATGTATAGCATTAAATATACATGTGCCCGACAGTCAAAAACCATAGCTACGTAGTTTCACGAACATGGAAAAGAAATTATTAGAGACAAACGCAAGACCCCCTGATGGTATCTGAGTAGTTCAGCGGAAACATATAGGAGCATGAATAACTATTTTGCAGTAGTTTGTAACAAATAAACTTGTATATACAAAACAACTGCACGGAAAATGTACAATATTAAATATCGAAAAAGGAACTTTCTCTATATAAGCCTACAACGCTACCGCTACACCGTGCTGCTTAGTAGTTCCATACGTTCTCCTCCGCACTGCAGCTTTATGTCGGCTACAACCAACTGCATGCTGCAGAGTCATTGCAGAAAAGTCGACAGTACCGTGTAACTGGCAAAGAAAATTCCTCAAATTTCACAGAAGGATGAGGTTGATTATCGAGTTCAAAAGCACCCATTCCTGGAACGAACAGTGATGCAGCACGGATGGAGTGATTCAGAAGTGCATACGTTGTGTAACAAGTAAGTTTAAGAGCTATATCTCATGACTAACGCACTAATAGTCCGTGTCACCTTCACAGCGCCTTCCTTGCCCAAAAATGTGCTTTACACTGCTAAACGCACTTCTGGAACCCCTCTACTAAATTTTCTTCAGGATGGTCATGGCATGTTCCCGAACGTCGATGGAATCTGATAACCTTTATCCCTTTAAAGAGGTTTTCAGTTTTAGGAATAGCCAAAGGTGCACTGGGCTAACTCTGACGAATAAGGTGGTTAGTATAAAGTCGCTATCAAATTTTTGGACACAAAGTTGCCGGACAGCGAGTTTCTCATGGTCAGTGGAATAGTCATGAGTCCAAATGAAGAAAAGGATAATTTGCTTTATGATCGCAAGGACATTGTCCAGTTTGAGTACCCTGCAGTAGGTCAAACAGTGGAGCAACATGGTTACTTGGAGATAGTCGTACGCCTGCACGAGGCTGTTCTTAGACAAAGAACTGAAATTTTGCCTGATGCTTGTACCCCATCCAAATAATACCTCTTCCATAAAGCTGTTGCTGTTTTGAAGTTTTTGGTCAAAAATCGGTGTCGACATTCGCAAAACATTGCCCCACACGACTTTTGGCTCCTCCCGAAACTGGAAGCCATTTTGAAGGGCCACATGTTTCCAAGCAATCTCGACAACAATGAACACGCGATAACCACCTGTACAGCATTCCAGAAGAATATCAGCAGCAGTGTTTTGAAGAGCGGAAATATGAATGACTAAATTTGTTGTTGCGCAATGAGACTAATTCGAAGGTGGAAACAATACAAGTACGTAATTCATTAAGGCTTTTACGGAGGCATTCCGGGAAATTAAGTGTCATACTGTGAAAAGGGTAATAAATATTCCGCGCTTCATCGATGTAAATTTCTTGGCCACTTCTTCGTCAGTATAAGTTTATTTTATAAAAAAGATACTGCCTCATACAGTTAGTTGAAACAAAATTAAATAAATATTAAGCCTATACTAATAATGCAAAAC
Organism: Coptotermes formosanus; assembly: GCA_013340265.1. Taxonomy (NCBI): domain Eukaryota; kingdom Metazoa; phylum Arthropoda; class Insecta; order Blattodea; family Rhinotermitidae; genus Coptotermes; species Coptotermes formosanus. The sequence continues at coordinate 838,854 of BLKM01003593.1, read as the reverse complement.
AGGCTATGGCACTAGCCTGCATGTTTCACTGCTAAGGACATAATTGGAGCTTAACGTCAGGTGGAACCAGACATATGAACCGATGCCCTGACTGTTGTGCTTAATGAAATCACCAAAGCTTTCTTTTGCCTTGAAAAAAATTCAGCTTATCACACAGGTGTAAGGTTTATAGTAGAGTAAATGCATAACATCAACACGCATGGCAGGGATGAAAACTGTCTGAAAATTATTAGTCTGAGAGCATTAACGGAAGAGACCATTTGGACGATATAAACGTGGATTATGAGGATAAAATTAAAATAAATCTTTAACAGTCGGTTGTGAAGTAGTGAATTTGTCTCCTCTCGTTCACGATAGGTATCAGTGTAACGTAGAACACTATAATAAACCTTGGCATTTCCTATAAAAACGGGATTTTTAAACAAATGAACAACTAATAGCGTGTCAAGGAAAACTGTGCTCCACGAAGTTCGTTAATTAGGACTTAGAGCATAATCAGAAAGCATGAAATATGTTCCCGAACAACACTTTAAGGCGTTTAATTACTCTTCGACAATATGTCCGGTTTATAACTCACGCTGCTCGAACAAAAAGAGAACAAAAGTTGTAGCTAATAGAAATACTGATCTTGTTGCTCTTGCTGCATGCTTAGAGCTATCGACATCTCTATTGCAGATTAATCTATTTTCGGAAAAGCAATTAACTACAATGAACAGCTTCTCCAAGAAAAATTAAGAATACGAGTATACACACACACACACACACACACACACACACACACACACACACACACAGTGTGTATACATACATACATACATACATACATACATACATACATACATACATACATACATTCATACATACATACATACATACATACATACATACATACATACATACATACAGATATACATACATACATACATACATACATACATACATACATACATACATAATACAGATATACATATATACATACATACATACATACATACATACATACATACATACATACATACATACATACATACATACACGAAAGTTGAATATAAGCAAAGAAACTTTGTCTATTCAAGGCACTATTTAAAAAAATATTCTGGAAAAATAAATTCGAAACGAATAATAATTTCAAACCATTGCATTTTGAGTGCAATTTTAATTTTCATTGTATTTTCATGTACTTGGTAATACTGCAGATAACTCCTGTGGAGCGATTGTACTTGAAAACGCGGATAGTTTCTGTTTCTTACATTCTCAAAACCGACCAGAACTAGCCCCACATTTTCTTCAAAAACGAGAAAGGAGGGGAAAAAGTCTGATCCGTGCAGAAAGAAAACTTACAGCATGTTACAATAATTTCTATGCTGTCTTCATCATCGCTTTCAATTATAAATTATGTTGTCTGTCTTACAGTCTGTAGTAAGAACGCAGAGACCCATATCTTCGCTTCCTCATACGTCTTCGCGTCATGGTGCTTGATTAAGCACACGGACAGCTTTATGTTTTCTTAGTCACGAACCACAGGTTGTACATAAATTTCTGCTGCACCATTTTCAATTGCGTGCCGACTGTATCTGTGTGATGCTGCCCGTGTTGGACGGTAGGGCTTTCCCATTGGCCCAGCGGGCCTACGGACATGCGCATAACTACGGTAGGAAGATTGCCTCGGGTCCGCCGTCCCCCATCGCCCCCCGTCCCACGCCAGAGCTTCAAGCACTTAGTTGTCTAGCAGCCAGCAAGAGTTGTGTTTGGAGTGCGTTGTGTGGAGCGAGTTTCAAAAACCGCTGCAGCTAATTGGATATTTGAGTATAATTTAAATACAGTTAAATAAAGACGGAACATCGTGTGTGATTCACAGTGATTTCTTCAAACAGTTGCGTGAAAATAGTGAATGGCATTGGACCAAAATCTTGATTTTATGATTTGAATATTATATATATATATATATGTATACTGTTTTGTTATGAGTGTCACGTGTGGAATTTTAAAAGTGATTCGATAGTATGTTTGACCTGAGTGGCCCCTAAATGCCTAAACGCGTGAGATACGGCTGTCATGTGCCGAATTGTGGGTAGGACAATGTGCCATGGATATTTTCTGCTCTTCTTCATCGCTCTTCTGCAGCTGCTGCAGGTAAAATAAACTCGACTGGATTTTAACTCTGACATTTATATCCATAATTACTCGAATGTGTTTAAAACCTAACGAGTGGGGCTTGAAGTACTACAGCTATAGTTTTATTTAGATCGCTTATGTGAAACCAATATTTAGTTTGTGGCAGTAAAATTCCCATACATGAAATTTTTCTACAGATTATGTTGTCTAGAGCCACACAATATATTCAGTAGAAGAGATGAATTCTTTACCTGAAACTCCGTAAAAATGCTAAGAAATTACGCTTCTTGAATGATGAACTGCACGCGGCATCATCAGTTTTGCGATGATAATATTCGTATAGTACGGAAAACTGCGGTTTTATGGAAACAGAATTTATTACCATCTTACCAGACGAACGCCACTAGACCCTATTCTGAACCTTATAAATCCCATGTATATGCTTTCCATTTTTGAAGATCTATTTTAATATTATCCTGCCATCCAAACCTCATGACTTACCTTGTATGATTTTTTAATTTAAATGTTCGTGCATTTTTGTTTCTCTCACAAACGTTCTTCGTGCTGTGACCATCCTATCCTCATTGATTTGATCATACTCTTGAGATGCCAGGGTACAAACGTTGAAGCTGTTGTTTCCCTAATTTTCTCCATACTCCTGTTAGTTCATCTGCCATGGGTCGAACTTCTACAGACAACCAGAGCAACCTGTTCCCAATATTCCTCAATCCATCTTCAGTTTGCTAACAAATTCACGATTTAATTCCAAATAGCTTCCTTAATAAAGTTATTTCAGAAGAATTTTAAACATGTATTTGAAAAATACCGAGACGCAATCGAAAGTAATTTTACTTGTGTTCGATTTGTTTAATTACGACATAATATAAAAACTGTCTTTATCCTTAATAAAGCTCCACGCCATAAAGACGTGTAGAAAGTGGAGAAAAAGCTCCACGCATGCCTAACGTCCGCGCCAGTTCAAGGTGAATGATCAGGTTTACCCTGGAGAAATATGCCTGAAGTAGCCATCTGGTAGGAGGCTGGGTGAGTCTGGAAGCGTTGTAAAAGAAAAAAAAACTCTGCCTCTGCATGCAGATTGCACCACGGTTCCTTAGTCGTCCAGCACACAGCATAGTCACTACACTAGTAACTTAAACTGAATTTTATTTTATACCTTTGTTTATAAAATACAGGAATGTACCTACTGAATATGTTACTTTTCACGTTTCACTACTTAAGTAATTTTACTTCGTTGGGTATTCACCTAGTTATAGTTCTTTACTGGCCATTAATCCCTTTAAAACTAAATGCAGTGTAAATTATAAATAAAAATCCAGTTTGTGCCCCACAGAAAAAAAATTATCGCGTCTTCAAAGACCAGTCTGTTAATGTTGTTTCGGAAAGTAATCGCTGTTCTTGCTGGAGTCTCACAAGCACATAGACGTGCTGTGTGGGCAGACTGCATAGTTTTTTAAGTCGCAATAATTGGTACGTGTACTTAGTTATCAACTTTAAATTCTACAATTTCGTAACAGTTTTTTATCCTCCACAGTTTTATACGTAACCACAAAAACCCTTACAGTTTTATGTAAGCAAGCAGAAGTCTCTGCTTTGACACTTTCTTCTGTTATGCCGAAAGTGTTTTTGCCTAATGACGGTCGTGTGGCCGCTGAAACATGCAGCATTACAGCAATACAGACCAATAAACAGGGGTACTTTTTTGTGCTTGTCTGAAAGCAGAAATCAGGAACAGCAATTAGTTATCACTTTACTTTAAGCCGTTCAGTTCTCCTTCATTTTCGGATGGTACGACATTCCATTCTCGGCCCTAGCGTTGCCTATCCTGGTTCCCCATTTTTGCCATTCTTCTCCCATAATACGATGTAATTGCATGTCAAATACGTGTAGCTCATGGCCGCTTGCACTCGCAACATTTGTACATATTTATAGCCTTCATCCCATTAGACAAGGAAATATGCAGCTGAGAAATAGTCGTTAAAGGAGTGGCCTTCCCTGACCGCGCGGTGCAGGGCGGCCCAACGGATCAGAGGGTGCTCCAAGATGTACAGAATTCTGAACTTTGTGGTGGGTTTATTTCAGAGTGGATTCCCTTCTTTTGACAAGGACCTGCCCTGGATTACTTTTATGAGTTGAGTAACTTCGCTAATGACTATGGGGCCCCCCTACCGGTTATTTGCGTCATTGCGCTAAAGAACCTAAAATATAAAGAAAGGTTGAAATATTCCTAGAACATTTAAATAATAAAATTGAAGGGTGCATTTTTATAAGAATTTTAGGCCTTACATTTCTTTCCCATTAAGAAGATGTCATATAAAGAGTAATTCATTTTTGTTTTCCAAATTAAAGGTTGCTATAAGTAATCTCTCTGTTTAGTCCCCTTCAGTTTAATCCAGTTTATTTGAACTCAATTTTGACCAACGTCCAACGATTAAAATTCCTTCACTTGAAAAAAATTTGGTGTCTGCTGATACACAAATCATAATTTACTTACGATTTTTGTGCTAAAATAACATAAGTTCGTTTCAAACTCCAGTTGTGCACAAGTAAGAGTTTCACATGTAAGACTATCACAAATTTTAAGCCCAAGGCTATAAGGAACACGATTGAAATTTATCGTCGGACATCTCGTAGAATGTCTTTACAATAAGCTAACAGCAGACCATAAAGTATTCAGGTACCTCTTCAAAGCAACGTTTTAAATATGTAAACCTAATTCTGTAAGTCAGGTGCACTGAAGCTGGACGTCGGGAATCTTCCGTCTGCTCGCCGTTGAACTTGATATTAATTTCTGAGAGCACATGGCAAGGGCGCACCCGAAGGGGGGGGGGGGGGGAGGCTGCCGGGCTGCAGCCCCACCCCAAACCCACCAGAATGAAATTTAAAAAACAGATTTTGGAGACATTATGACATCAAAAGTTTTACGCGATTTCCTCTTCAGCTGAAATCCGCCACAGAAATCGGCTGATGACTAGTACATAAGAATTTTGAAAAATAAATTAATAAAATAAAAAAACAAGAACAGACGACACTGTTATTGAGTCATGGAACATGTAAGTATATTCGTATGCATATAAATGCAGCTGCAGACAGTGTTATCTTGCACTTACAATATGATTTTTATACCATAATTTTTAAAATTGAACATAAATTATATATAGCCTCAGGGTCAGCCCCCTCCCTGAACGTACTGAGGAAAACCATACAGCCTACTGATCAGGACAGTGGGTATCAGGGCCGGGGCCGGAAGCCTTCTGCATAACAAAGAATACTTCTCCTAGTTCTACATAAACGGTAAAGTTCTTCCTGTAACAGGCTTGAAGGCCCAGAAGGGGAGTAGCAGTAGAGCTCCACGCTTTCTTTAATCGCGGCACTTTACCCCCTCGGTACCCATGGTACAAGAGTTTGGGTGGGCCTCGGGGCCGATCCGGCCCGGCTAGAGATCTCGCCCCGACCATTAATGGAACCCCGGACCGTCCAGCCCGTAGCGAGTCGCTATACCGACTACGCTGTACCTGCCGCCAATAATTCTATACGGGAACCTGAGTAAAACAGTTATTCCTGTGCCTAAGCACCTTATCACTGACCCGTACAGGGTACACAGGAAGTTCCATGGGTTATTAATTAATTTCAGCAGTAAATGACGCGTAAGAAGCTTCGACACCGCTATACCTGGAGAAAATCGCCGGTACGCAACGAAGAGCGGTCTCGTAGCCAGTGTGGAGGCGAAGAAGAGAAAATACATGCTACATCTGAACCCGGTCTTCTAGCACACAGCCAGTTACTTTACTAACTGAGCTGTTGTAGTTCATAGAAGAAGCATTATTTCTAAAGTGTTACATTTAGTAGGCATATTACGGAACGATTCAGCGATCCAACCGCCAACAACAGGAGAGCACAGAACAGTAAAAGCGATGTAAGTATAATCCCTACGAAGAGCAGCAAGGTATTTCCTCCCAATTTCTTTCTGTCCCTTGAATAAGGGAGGAGAGGAAAATAAAATGCTCAGTGAATCGGAACACAATCTATAGGTACACCTAGGCTTAAATCAGAGATTCCCAAATTTTCTTTCAGTACGGATCACATTTCTTTGTACTTTATTGTACAATACTCTCAACTGCTGTATACCGTAGGTGGTAGATGAATTATGTATGGGTATGGAGCATTGGTGGAATGTTACTGACTGGGAAAAACCTGGACTAATCGGAGAAACCCCCACCCCAATGTCACTTTATCTATTAAAAATCTCTCAGGGGTTTCCCTGGGGTCGAACCAGGACCTGCCATTTGATTTTGAAGAAACCGTTCGGCGATCGAGATCAGTAAAGACATCCATTAAACACTGACTGCGGTCGAGAGCGTGTTCCAGATTCTAGAATCAAGAAAATGTATACTTAATAGAACTGAAGCATCACGTAAACGAACTGAGGTAATTTCAGTTTAAGTGACGTTTAATGTAAATGTTGGGTTTACGAAACGTAGTTCTCAGCATTGTCTCGTTTGAGCTACTGCCCTACACGAATTTTACTCAAGAAATGTCAATGTCGGCAGTGCCAATTTAAGATACTCCGCAAATTCAGCAAATTCCTATCCCTTTTAAGGAGGTAATGCTCACTATTCACGAGTTATGTTAAATTCAAATAAATTTGAGAACGTATCCAGGGATTTGTATCAACTCTCTGTGAAGCCCTCTGATTCCGAGAAGTGTAGTACGGTAATCAATGGCCTCAGTGATCACCCGCTCTTTGACTGGAAAACGCAACACAGTAAACGATATATTATAGCATAAATAATGATTGTAACTGATTTTCCTGTTATTTTATTTATTATTTTACTCCTACGCCCCTTAAATCTGTGCTAATAGCCTTCTCAACCCATTATATGCACAACGTTCTGTAACACTAAGTAACACGCCTCTGTGTGTATCCTGTGAGTCTCACTGTACGTACCAGTGTCACACCTGAAGAGTATTAACGCATTATTCTTTATAATGGACACAGACTGTGTTCTCTGTGGGGTAGAAACTGAATTAAATGAATATCGGTCTTGAGGTTTGGTTTTAACATATAAGCAGTCATTCTGGAAATTCTCCACACTCACTTTCTTCTTAAAACTATTCAGGTCAGAAAAAACAAGAAAGAGAACAAAACTTGGATACTTTCAAATAAAGCAGTACCCTTTCCGATGCTGGGGAGCGGTGTACAGAAACGTACTTTTATATCAGTCTGTAAAGGGTTAATAGAGTACATGAATCAAAAGAAGTTCAACAATTATCTAAAGTTATTTATATTACTGGTACGTTTTATGCTATCCCAGTGGATTTTTTTGCATTGTTTGAACTGTTTTGTGTACGTATATTTATGTGCGTATGGCACTCCACGACACAAGTGAGTAACGCTTGCATGACAGTAGCGGGATCCTGAAGGGACCAGACTACGCCTAAGCCCACCTCCAAAAGTCTAATATTCTTCTTCCCGACATTTTTCGTTGTCTGCCTTACAAAAGACGCGATGCCCAAACGACCATCCCCGTGGCTCTGCAGCACGCTGATACAATCAGTGACTGATGCGTGAGGGACAAGTCTGTGGGTTGGACTTTGAATACATATTAAGTCTCATAGTTTGTTAGTTTCATGACGTTTCTTTAGGATCTGCTGATTTTTTTAAGTTGGACGTAGTCTCTCGGGAGTCGGGATAGCGCAGTCGGTATTGTGACTAGGCCTTCGGCTAGACTGCCGAGGAATCGTGGTTCGACTCCTGGTAGAGGTAAGAAATTTCCCCTTCTCAGAAACTCTAAACCGGTCCTGGGTCCCATCCACCCAGCTTCCTATAAAATGGGCACGTGGGGCTCCTTCCCAGGGAGTCAATTGGCCGGGACGTGAACGTGACCACTCACCTCCATCTGGCGCCGAGTCTAGAAAGCGTAGAGTCCTATCGCTGCTTCTCTGATATGCCTTCATGACGTGCACACAGAAGGCGTTAAATCTGACCCCTTCCCATGATCGGTATTTATCGCAACTTTTTTTAGTCTTCCTGCATTAATTTGTCACTTGCCGATCCCAGCGGCCGCGCTGTCTAAGGCGTGGGTCTGCGGCCACTCGCTTGCTGGGATTGCGGGTTCGAATACCGCCGGAGGCATGAATGCCTGTCTCTTGTGAGTGTTGTGTGTTGTCAGGTAGAGGTCTGTGCGACGGGCCCATCACCCGTCCAGAGGAGTCCTAGCGAAAGTGGCGTGTCTGAGTGTGACGGTGAAGCGTCGACAATGTGAAGGCCCTGGCCCACTTGGGGCTGTGGCGCCATGGGAAAAAATGACACTTTAAATGAAACTAAGTAATCCTTTATATAATTACAGACCCTAACTTGCAGGTGATATAAATATTTCTGGAAAAGAACTCAAGTGATAATAATATTTGTTACTAGATTTGTATCGGATTGCTTGGAAGATGCCTATATGTTTATTTGTAGTTCACAGAAGGATGCTGTGATGTTGTCACTAACTCGGATTATATGGATAGTGAGTAATGAATTAGCATTGATGAGGAAGGATATGTACAGTCTTCTCCCTGTTTCAGGGACTACCCTCGCATTTGCCTGGAAAGAATGACACGTACGATAAGAAACCTCAGTCAGTCCGGGATACGAAACGGGTACCTTCCGAATACTGATCGGGAGGGTTACTGCTTGGATATTTTTGCTAGATGAAGGTGCTTTTTTTTTAAGAACGTAACGTCGATTAGTCAGTTCTACTAGATTAATATCCCATAACAGGCCTAAAAATTGCATTCGGTAATATTATAACCATTTCAAATTAATGGAAGTTTTAAGAGGCAAATATGGAAGTTTTAAGAGGCAAATATATAGTCTGTTCTGAAATATGTTTTGCAATGAAGATACCGGACTAGATCGTGGCCGAACAATTGTCATGGACTAGATTACATTTTAAACGTGGCTTCCCGAAGGCCAAATGACTGTGCTCCTCAACTCTGCAGGTTGCTAATAACAGTGAATCTCTTTGTTACGCGCGGCCTTCCCCTTTGTTTCCTCCGCGGGCAAACCTGAGCTACATACAAAGATTTGTTCCCTGCGCGAACAGATGCAGTCTGCCTGTAGCATAAGGAAATGTATCTACCAGCACAGTCTTTGCCAATTTCCCATTAGATACATCTTAATACCAACTCTACAGCACGCCTGTTATAACACCAAAGGTTCAGTATCTCTGATCCGAAATCCCATAATTGGATAACGCCTTCGCGCAGTTCACGTCCGTTTCAATAGTACCTATTTAGTTACGTGTTGCTTGTTTACTGGCGCTATCAGTATGTCAGATATAGCGCCGATTGCTAAGGTGATTCCTGAAAAAAGAATTGGAGAAAGTATTGGTCGTGGTATAATACGAGTTACTACGGTGAAATTAGTGTGCAGGGACTGAGGAAGACCACGGACAATATCAGTTAGGATAAGACCTGCGTTTGGGCGGAAATTTTGAAGTTAATTTTGGGAGGTCTGGGATGAAAGTACTTCTATTTCTTAAGGTATCCCAGTTTCAGGAACACCAGCACTTTTACTGGGAAGTCCTTAGGCTTCGCCCGCTTTTCCTTCTAATACGAGCAGCAAAGAGATGAAGATGAGTATGGAGCATTGGCGGAAAGATCTTACAGGAGAAAACCGAAGTACTCGGAGATAAGCCTGTCCCAGTGTCACTCTGTTTACCAGAAAAGTCACACGGGCTGGCCTGCGATGAATCTTGGGTCTTAGCAGTGACAAGGCTGTTGGGCCTGGAGATTCAAGGCAAAAATGTTCAAAATCTGACCTCCTACCTGATATTAAATATACTGCCTCCAGTATGATATCCAGTCGGTTAATGACGTGTCGGGAATTAATAGTTGTTGTCCTGAGAACTACATTGACCTTTTAAAGCCTAGCGGTAACTTTACATGCCACCAGGTTTAACATTAAAAAATTCTACGTGGTGCCCACATTGCGTTTATGTGTTTTGTACGGATCTCAGAACAAACAGCAACTTTTGCCTTATAAAACATTAAGAGACTGGTTTTTATAACTGAAGTGGAGAGTGTTTACAGCGCGGTGCGCAATGAGTCCTTATATAAAACAGATACGCCTCCTCTTTAAAGGGTTAAACACATTGACACACTTACTGGGCAAAACACGAAATGTTTTGCGTAAACGCAGATGATATACACAGTAACCATTGTGCGTTAGTGTGGTTATACCGTCTGATATACGAAAAGCGAGGCTACGGAGCTTGCTTACGTCCGGAAATTCGTGGATTCAAATTACTTGACTTAAAAAATGTTATACCAAACCTCCAGTAATTTCGAAAACTTTAATTAACTAAACACGTGTATCGAATAGACAAACGATGCAATGTAGAAGGCTGCAACATTATACTGACACGGGTTCTTTGTAATTTTAGACAGAATGTTCATTCAAATGCTAGATAGTAGTTTAATACAGCTGTGGACTGCCTTCTACACCCTTAGGATTCATAACTCAGAAGTTACGCTGCCGGTATTTATTACACGACTTCTAACGTTTGTAAAATAACATTAAATGAGGCAATGATAATCAGAGGAGAAAATAGTAATTTCTGCCAAGATGATTCGAAGCAAGTTAATAGAACCTGCCGTAAATTTAAAGTGTTCCATGTCCGTGCACTATATCATACAAAAACATTAATCACCAACAAATGCACAAATAGAGTTTTCTCATAAATCGTAACACACTCTTACATGTTTCGACCCTGTTGGGTCATCTTCAGGGAGAACTTTTCGTTACCGTTACACTAGGCGTGAACTCTCCGCGGCCCGGACGGCGGAGAGTTCACGCCTCCAAAAACAAAGCAGTACACAGTCAGCAGCACATTCTCACTCAATTGTAAAGTGCAACCCTAGTGTAACGGTAACGAAAAGTTCTCCCTGAAGATGACCCAGCAGGGTAGAAACATGTAGGAGTGTGTTACGATAGATGATTAAACTCTCTTTGTGCATTTGTTGGTGATTAGTGTTTTTGTAAAACCTGCCGTGTTTTGTAGGATGTTTCACACGTCACTCCGATCTGTTCACGACACGACAACCGCAGCGCGTAGGACACACATTTGAACTAATATTTTCTCACACTCTTTACTATCACATCACGCCTGACTATAATATAATATTTAGAAGTGATAATCAAACACGCAATGTAAATTTGTGCTGATTGTGTAACGGTACCAGATGGTGTTTAATTTCTTGACAAAATATTTTTATAGCGGCCCAAAGCTTACAAGCGTGACGTCTAGGGACGTGACTCTAGCAGGTTTTTATTGGACAGATCAACATTTATTTTTTATGGTTTTTATTTAAAACATACTAATTAATGTACACGGTCGAATACGAATCACTCTAAGGTTCATTTTTAAACCGATCTCCAAGTAAGAATGGAGCGTGTACCACGGAAAACAGTATAAGCACAACGTACACGCGTTGTGATGTGACACGTTTAATCTGGGCGATGTGTTACAATGGTTATCAGTAATAAAAATTTCGCATGTATGAACTGGATTAACATTGCGCTGAGGAGAGTATGATGGTTTGCGTTTACTGCATTCATTCGGAATATTTTGTCCTCCCACCTCGTAAGCCAAAGGCCTGAAGGTTTTAGCAACTTAATCCTGTAAGTTTATGACACTGGGCCCACATGTTACTGTATATGGGTCTGACCGAACAAGTCTGATTTATGGTAACACCGCAAGTTTTTATTAAGGAAGTATCGAGTTCTAACCTCAGACTGGGAACCTGCCATTATGACTGGGATTCCAGGTGGTTTTCCCCAGTCTCTCTAGGCAAACAACAGAATATTGCCTCAATTAGGGAATGGCTGTGTTCTTACTGCGTCCGTACGGTTCACACATACTCTACCCATACAATCATACATAGGCAGAGCAACTGACAATACCGTAAAAAGAAGTGCAAATATTAAATGACTGTGAAGTTTTTGTTTTTCATTCTAAGAGAAGAATGTTTTGTAGACTGGGGGTGTTCGATTTAAGAGAACGGAGGCAGGAGAAGGACGGAAGAAGTTCATAATGAGGAAGACGATGATTTGTTTATTATCGCAGTTAAACTAATGAAAATGAAAAGTCGGGCTTACAGCACGCAAGGCCGAAATGATACAACATTTTATTGGAAGAAACTGAAGGGAAGAGATCACTTGGGACACGTAGACATAGAAAACAGTATAATATTAAAATGAATATTTGTGTTTTGCCATATTCGAACGGTTTCAATTGACCCAGGTAGATGTGAACTGGCAAGATATTTGAAATGCAGGATTTAATATCCGAGTCATGAAATAGGCACGTAATTCCTTGATTAATGCATGTGAGCGGCTGATAAACTAGGGGTATGCAAAATGAGGCGTTCTTTACAAGATAACGGAGAAGTCCTCTGAAAATCATGTCTGTCTGTATATGACCTAATAAATTATCAGCGCCTAAATTCTTATGCAAATTTTTTTAAATTCGACATGGGAGACTTTCACTAAAATTTGACCCTTAATAAAGTTCGCTTTCTTTGGGCTCACAAATGTAATTCTGAGTCTTTAAAAATTTGTGTAAACATACGAACAAGTAAGTTTCATTAACGCGCTGCAAAAGTGCGCCGTTGAAAACTCTGTATATTGTATTATGGACTGCATGCAAATGTTAATTACATTATACCTTCATTCGTAAAATCAAATTACTCTCCATTTTATACTGCAGGTACTAAACGGCCTGTATTAGAATTTTTCTTATTTTTGGACACATACCGTACCCATTCTTAGAGGCAATTTTCACTGCAACTGGGTTTTGAATGCGGCGTCTGAACATTGTGAGTTTCACGCGGTGACACTGGCTATACATTGACACATTTACACCGTTATAATCCTACATCATAAAATGCAGAAAGGTAAAACGGCCCTTCCTGTATTAACCGCAATGCTATGAAGACGTATGTGAAATTAATGGTGTAGCTCCATGTAGTCATAACTTCGTCGCTAGACGGAGGTGGGTGGTCACCTTCACGTTCCGGCCGCATTATTCTGGAGGAACAGCCACAGTAACCAGTACATAAGATGCGCGGTAGGACGTGCGTATGGTGTGTGTACCGTAAAGCACGCACCTGTTGTTCTGAACACAGTGAAGCATTTCGTTTGTGTACTTTGGAATGTCAGCCAACGGCGTGACATGTTTCATGAAGAGCACGCTATGAAAGAGTTAAGTTGACAAAAGATGCATGTGGAGATTTGAAGCAATTCATCGTGGCCTACAAATGCGTTTCTCTCACACTATATTCAGGCAGAATAGGTTAAGCTGTGTAACATTGCCACGCGACATTAATCCAGTGATTCTAGCGAGTCAAAGATGTATAGTGAGCAGAGAATTTGATTAATCCCTAGAAAAAAAAGCAGGAAATTCGTGTGAGACAATTCTCCCGCCTCTGTAATTTTCTACACTTTCATCGGACTAGCAAAGGAGAAATCCTTAAACAAGTCCCTTATTTACGCATCTGTCAAATAATAATTACAATTATCCTTTTTGCTAAATAATGGATAGTCACTAGATTAAGAAACGCTCCACCTTACTCGTATACGTAATTCGCAGGTTCATTACCGTGTTCACCAGAGGGTATCAGAATTGAATAAAATTTGTATCCTAACAGCATCTCTTTAACATCTTCTATCATAATCTTCCTCTGGAACGTTCCTATTTCATCCAAGTAGTCACTTCGCTTCAGACTGCCCGACTGAAGTGCGTGATACCTACACGTCCCGTATCACCCCCATTCGTGTTTTATGTCCCGCCAATATCTACCTTCACTTGATCACTCTACTAATATTTGGTTAAAAGTGTAAATTACAAATTTTCCTCTCATGTAATATTCCTCATCCTTCCGCATCATAAAGAAGCTACCCTCCTCACTCGTTGCCACATAAAGTACGTAACAGAAACAGCATTTTTTATGGAAGGGTTTGAAATTTTCTGCAAGTGTTCCAAAGAGAAACCCATGTATACAAGGTGTAACAGGCTCGCATCTGAGGAACAGTGAAATGTTCTTTATTGCATCCTCTCTTGTTAATACTCAAAGACCATATTTACTCCAGACTTAAAATGTTAATATAACATTAAAAGAACGCGTTTTTTTTCTAAATATTGCGAAGGAAACCACGAATTGGGGTGCACCACGATGATCCGTATTCACGATGTATACGTACTAATCCCGTTATATGAACCCTGACATGAATTGCAGGTCTACGATATTTTTAACGCAAAAAGGTAAAGTCTTCTCTGTCCGTACCATGAACGCATGCAGGGAGGGTAGCGATACCGCTCCACTCATAGTTAACTTCTGCCATAGATGGAGGTCAGCGGTCAGCGTCACGCTCTGGCCAAGCTACCCCCGGCAAAGAAGTCAGGCGTCCACTGAGTAGCAGGCTGGATGAGAAGAGAGAAACTTTTTGCCGCTGCCGGTTTCGAACCAAGAATTGTTCGCCCCGTAGCATAGTCACTATACCGACTACGCTGTCTTGGCTCCTAATGCTTTATATGTACCCGCAAGTATAAATATCTGAAGTAGAAAAATTTTGTCTATTCCACATGCCGGTTAGTCGCAATTAAAGCCACATTATAGCTGTGTCTACGGCCGAGACAGAATAACAATAACACGTGTAAGGTTGAGTGAAATTGTAAGGTATATTAATTTTGAAGTCCCACAAAAATCCAGAATCCTTTGATTAACGTCTGTCAGTTCGAGGAATCTAGCAAAGAAGTTACTTATGCCTGTTTAATCCTTTTAAGCCTGAAATACTGCCGACTAGCATTTAATAATTCAGTTTCTAATTCGTATGCAACACATTGCTACTCCTTTACAAAGCTAATTTCGCCCACATGGATAGTCTGGTGGGCGAAATGAAGAGCATTTGGAGTTACTGTAGATGGCATATAATGACTACGTTTTAAATGTTTAACGTTTTGACTAGGAATTCGCCTCAGAGGACAGCAAAATTGACAAAGATTCCTAATCAAGAAAGATGAGTACATTTCCTTAGGATTGTGATGATGATGGACGACATTTGCAATCATTCACTTTATGCACTATGTGTGTGGTCGCGTGTTAAAAGTAAAATAACATTATGTAGTGTTTTAATTTTTAATATGGGACGACGGACAAAGTCCGCAGAGTAATTGATTCGAAAAGGCAAGAATGGAAACGAGTTGGAAAAGAGTTACGTCCTGATAAATTATGCGTGTATTTATGGCTTATGAGCGTATTGTCTTTAACGCAGCCAGCAAAACTTGGCTAACTATGGCCCGTTTAATAAATTTTTATTAACCTTTCACTCTACGACGCTTCTTTTACACAGGATGTCTAAGTAGACCCGTTACAGGGTACCTTAATAAAAGAGTAGGCTAGTTTAACCTTGCGCTGCTGTGGCGAAACTTCCCACAGCAGCGCAGCAGGTGCCGTCCGTAACGCAGCAGCTTGCGTGAACCAATCCACCGTTTGAATTAGATAGGTATATCCTGTAGTTTGTTTTGTCTGTTCAAAATACGAACATAATATTAAGCTATTTTTTCAATATAAATACCTGGAATATATAACAGAACTCTTTGTATGGATATACTACTTAGTACTTAATAAATTGTGAGAAATCTCAGTGGGCACAAAATATTTAGTAGTTATTTAATATATACATATATCACCATCTGTTTAGGCTTTTTATTGAGCCACCATCAGGTTAACAAAAATTTCATTATCACAACGTGTACTAATTGCAACATCATTACCAATCATTAATTGAATTATGTAAATATTAAGATAGGCCTACTTTTCGAAGAAAATTTAGGCCTATATTAACCGTCTGATGGCTCAGCAAGTGGAGAGGGTGGCAATGAACACGGTTTCCTCTAAGTACTTAGGTTTCCCCTTGCCAATCATCATTCCACAGACTGCTCATAAAACAGAAATTTCTTGTAACCCACATAATTTGTCAAACTGAGATTCCTGCGTTGCTAGCCAGTTGTGTTGAAAACACACCTTCTTTCAAAATGTTTAGTTCACAAAAAATTTTCATTTTCTTATGTATTCGTAAAATCATAGCATGCTGAATTGTTGGTGTACTAAGGATCTGTAAAGTTTTTGTCTGTCTCCTGCAAAATTGTGTATTGGTGGGTTATGATAAATTGCTGTTCCGTGAGCGAAATGTCAGATTCCAGCATTGCGATTTAAAGGCGCGGAGTACACTCGATACTGTAAGATACAGGACATCTTCCGCTGCAGGGCAGAGGAATGACGAAGCCCTGCTGATATTTGTTTAGTAGCAGGACTCGGGGGTGAGACTTGAGTGAGTCCCTTGGTATTGCGGCCTGTTGTACCATATGCAACTTTGAGCCGGGAGTTGAGTCCCTTGTTACTGCGGCCTGTTATATCAAATGTAACTTTTGAGGTGACAGTTGAGTCCCTTGGTACTGCGGCCTGTTGTATCAAATGTAACTTTTGAGGTGGGAGTTGAGTCCCTTGGTACTGCGGCCTGTTGTACCATATGTAACTTTTGAGGTGGGAGTTGAGTCCCTGGCATTGCGCCTGTTGTACCATATGTAACTTTTGAGGTGGGAGTTGAGTCCCTGGCACTGCGGCCTGTTGTACCATATGTAACTTTTGAGGTGGGAGTTGAGTCCCTGGCACTGCGGCCTGTTGTACCGAATGTAACTTTGAGGTGAGAGTTGAGTCCCTTGGTACTGCGGCCTGTTGTACCATATGTAACTTTTGAGGTGGGAGTTGAGTCCCTTGGTACTGCGGCCTCAAAATGGAATACTGTCGAATCGCTTACCTCACGGACATGCGGTATTGCGGGAATGATAATTAGCAGAGGAAATTCACAGATTTCGGATGAAAATTTGCCCCAAGGCCATTATGCCCAACATAAATGCCACACGGACTGCCCTAGTAGCGAACCTAGACTCCGTGGCTAGAAAGCTGCGATTAGCTGCTTGAGGTATGTAAGGGCCGAGATGTGTCAGTGTGTGGAATTATTAGTAACATTCTAATTGAATTTGAGTACTGTTAGACAGTGCTCTACAACAGCATAGTCTGGTCTGCTGGGTCTACATAGGGACTTGGGTAACCGAGAAATAGTGGTTCAATTGCTCGCAGGCGCAAGATGTTTCTCTCTTCTGCAAATTTTTCAGACTGGCTTTAGGACCCGTCGAGCCTCCTATTCACTGTTAAGCTGAACACTCACCCCCAAATACTGTCATGTTTAAAAATGAGTAGAGCTACATCTTCACTCCGTCTCATGCCTTTGTAGCGTATACAGGGACGTTGTTTTAATACCATAGCACTGTCTTGGGTATATCGTATATTGTAGCAACTGGGATGCGTCTAGACGACCGAGGTTTGATACCTGCCCATCGCAGGGGCCATTCTCCTTCATCGTGTTCTGACCGGTTTTGGGCCCGCTCAAACTGCCATTTAGTAGGGGCGGTCTCTCTCTCTCTCTTAATTCTTTATGCTGCTGACCCTTACAAATTTTTACTAATTTTGCGGACTCCGTGCCCAGAATTATCTCAACTAACTGATCCACAGGACACAACTAGAAGTAACGTTTCAATTTCGAATAATGCGACAAAGCTTTATAAAGTCAGTGTAAAAATATATTATGGAAAATATTATTTTTCTACAAATAAAAGTAATACAGTGAGGATTAGTAAAAAAACCTAAAGGGAAAGCTGTATATTCTGCTGAGAAAAATCTACACTGTTATACCATTGTTCCTGGTAATCACAGTTCGTCATATATTTAATAATGTTCAACAAAACTATCTTTTCTTCTAACTTATAACAGGAAGAGGAAATTATTTCTCGGGTTCCTTGCCAGGCCTCGCGGACCCCTACGGCGCCGAGGACCACACTAAAGAAAACTGCAATAAGGACGGCACAGGGGTTCTTTTGCGTCTGGTTAAGCAGCGCGTACAAGAAGCACATCACGCACCCCACCTACTGGCGAAATTAAGAATAAATATTATTAAACTCGTCACTTCCGCTCTCCCTTCATTTTCGTCCTTAATTATTAACCTTTTAAAGCCTAGCGGTAACTTTACGTACCACCAGGTGTAATATTAAAAAATTCTACATGGTGCCCACATTGCGTTTATGTGTTTTGTACGGATCTCAGAACAAACAGCAACTTTTGCCTTATAAAACATTAAGAGATTGGTTTTTATAACCGAAGTGGAGAGTGTTTACAGCGCGGTACGCACTAAGGCCTTATATAAAACAGATACGCTTCGTCTTTAAAGGGTTAATATAATTATGTACATAAACAAGTGACAGGATTTAATGTGTTCCATGTCCGTGCACTATATTATACAAAACACTAATCGCCAACAAATGCACAAAGAGAGTTTTATCATCAATCGTAACACACTCCTACATGTTTCGACCATGCTGGGTCATCTTCAGGGAGAACTTCTTGTTATCGTTACACTAAGGTTACACTTTTACAGTTGAGTGAGAATGTGCTGTTGACTGTGTACTGCGTTGTTAGTGTAACGATAACAAAAAGTTCTCCCTGAAGATGACCCAGCAGGGTCGAAACATGTAGGAGTGTGTTACAATTGATGATAAAACTCTCTTTGTGCATTTGTTGGTGATTTGTGTTTAAGTGACAGGATCATATATAATTAACCTTTTAAAGCCTTGCGGTAACTTCACGTACGACCAGGTTTAATATTAAAAAATTCTACGTGGTGCCCACATTGCGTTTATGTGTTTTGTACGGATCTCAGAACAAACAGCAACTTTTGCCTTATAAAACATTAAGAGACTGGTTTTGTATAATCGAGATGGAGAGTGTTTACAGCGCGGTACGCACTGCGTCCTTATATAAAACAGACACGCTTCGTCTTTAAAAGGTTTGGTTAGCGACTGGTAGTTAAATAATCAGACCTACTTGTAGTTCACCAATCATGTTCGTGCGAAGTACAAACTTACCACCTTACAAAATATTTTTCACATTAAGGACAACTGAGTTATTCTGGAGAATGTTATGGGAGGTAATGTTAAGTAATGAAATTGTCTCGGACACTATCTGGCTGATATCGAATGTTGAGACGAAGAATATATACAGAAGTTTGAGGGAAAAGTCCACTTCAAAGACCCAGAAGAAAATATTATAATAACAGGATTGATTAAAGAAGACTGGTTTTCGTGATGGAACTTGGGAGGAAGTATCTTCGGATCGTGTCCAGTGACCATCTTTGGTAGGCCTCTTGATAGTGTTCATACCGCGTACTTTCCTTTCTATTGCGAGAATGTTAGTTCACTGGCAGACGGACAAAGACGAAAATGGAATCGATGTGCTTATTGTTTCAACTAAACCTTAAAAATGGAGACATCATACCCTTTCATAAATCGGTGTTCACTTTTATTGCCAGAGTGCTTACCGCTTTATTCCTAAAGCCCACTAATTCACAACCCACCAGTGGAATATTTAAATATAAAATAAGCAAACAAGAAAAGTGCATCAGTGCCACCATATGGTACGCTTCACTTAGTGATCATTTTTTACTTTTTGTTCTGCAATCGTCTGTAAATCTATAGGCTACTTGTTTAATACGCTGTAAAATGTAGTGCCATCAACAATAGAACACCTCTGAAAAAATAATACAATAATCCTACGCACATGAAACCTTACCTACAGGACGTCTGTTCTTTTAATGTGGAAGACCTCACGGAAGGTGAAGAACAACAAGTTGGCTGTTTACTTTGGCGTAGTCATCACGAACATCTTATTTATGCAAATATGGAGGTAGTATTTTTTAAACAGGTTCCTGTCAGTCATGCAGTGACACACCACACATTTCATCAATACGTGCACAGCCACGCCTTCTTGCAGCCTACAAATCCCATCACCTGCACCCTACCTCGTTCTTTAGTCATATGTTTTTTTTTTGTCCGAAGTAAACAAAATGAATGCATAAGGTACACGTATTTTCTATCACTGTGAATGTTTCGTCTTCGAAATCATATTGAGTATCTGAATAAAAATTTCCTGGAAGATTTATTTCAGACGACGTCGGGTGTGCAACTTTGTTTTATGTCAGTGAAACGTAACATGCACAGTAGCCAAATGGAACTTAATAAAACTTAAAGAACAATTGCTTATCGCATAAAAATGAGTAGAAAATGGCATGGGATACAGACTTCATTAACGTGTACGAGTATATTAAGGATGTAACACAGAAAAATAATTCTTGCTTTCAAGCAAAGCGACTTTTTCTGCTACGATATATGTTTGTGTGCAGTAAATGAGCATCAAGGCTGCTCTCATATGCAAACAGCGGAAATCGAATCTGTGTAACACACCAACTCGTAGGTTAACTCGGATGGAGTTCGCCTGTAGACTCTTTTTTCCTCAGGAAAAATTTAGGTTGTGACCTACCCTGACAACTCTTGAACCACCTGGAGCCTTCTTAAATGTTACTGTAAGAGACATGTCTTAATTCTGTCTCACTATATCCTCACACAAATCTTGCATTATCTCGACGTGAAATTCCAGTATTGAAAAATATAATACTATTAACAGTCTGTAAAATTTAAGCTTTTAATCGCAATGCATTTTTTACAAATGAAGTGGAGAAATAGATAATTTAGGATGAATAATTTTCTCCATTAGTTGTTCTTACTTACGCAGAAGCCATTAACAAGGATTATATATAATAACTGTAAAGTTCAGTAATCAGCCGCTGGAGATAATTCCCATTAATTGAAATTACCAGGTATAATCTCACACATTTGCACAAGTCCCTAATTTGTAACATATAAATAGGATTAATATAAATTTGCAAGCTGCATATATCTCCTTACCAAATTTCGTTGGTTTGTTAGTTATTGTCACTAAACGTGAAGCTGCATACACAGTTAGCGACGCAGGCGCATTACTTAACAATCTAGAAAACGATTACCTTAAAAAGAGTTTAATATATTTCAAGGGTGTCGGCCGACGTACAATCTCATGACCCTTCGAAAAGTGCCTCATGCCTCATATCGACGGCCATATTTATGTCATCAATGATGCCGAATTACGAAGCGCAGTAACAAGGTACCTGTGCGCCGATGGCAAGATGGAAACATAAACCTCCCTGAACATCCTTCACGTCATTGAACAGTAATTATGGCCAGACAAACATGTGTACTGGACAAGAAGATGCATGACCGGCATGTAGTAGAGGAAGCTGGCTTCAAAGTGGGTTTTAACCCTTTAAAGACGAAACGTAATCTGCTTTATATAAAGACTCTGTGCGTACCGCGCAGTAAACACTTTCAACCTCGGTTATAAAAAAACGAATGAGTTTCTGCCGTTTACGGTAAAAGTTGCAGTTTGTTCCGAGATATGTACAAAATACATAAACGCGATGTGCGCACCACGGAGAATTACTGAATGTTGAACCTGGTGGTACGTAAAGCTACCACTAGGCTTTAAAAGGTTAATATCGTGCGGTCTGGTAGTTGATTAAGAAAGTTTCGGCATAACCTGTTTGTTCCATCTTTAGGATAAATTACAGATTTTTATTAAAGTAAATTGCGTCTAAGTGCGGAAGATAAAACTGGCGGTGTACGAATTCTTGGGTCATTCGCCGGCGCTGTTTAAATGGGAGATTTTACATAGCTCGAAGAGGGTCATTAACAGTCAACAGGGAAGGATGACTTGAAACGAAGTGGTCATGGCCCATTTATTATAACAGCACTGTGTTCGTGTGAATGGAGAAGGCAATGAAATTTTCAGTGAAAATCGGCGATTTTTGTGGTAAAATTCGAATGGCTTCTAATTATGGAATTTATCCAAATGGTACACGGACACGGAACTACTGCAATTAAAGTTCAGCTTATCTGTCCTTGAAATGTGTGTAACGCGGATCGCCATGTCCTTCAGGTAGAACCATATAGCACATATAACAGACCTGACAGGCAAGAAATGTTGAAATTTCTCAGAATCTCGAGTCCGTGGCAGTTCATGTTTAGAAAGAAGGCATGGATAAGTATGGATAAGTAAAAATTAAAATGTTTTGACCCTACCATATTTGGAGCTGCAGTCATTGGCAGCAAATATTTACATACCTCAGTGGGCCTGTCTTGGTTTCCAGGATTCGTTTTCCTGTAACTCAGTTCTAAAGGCTTCTGACGAAGGTGTGTTAAGGTGACTTGGTTTTGGACTATGAACATCATCTAGTATTCAGAACAGATCACAAGGTTTCAGAAAATGAATGCGTTTCTGTCCTCAGATGGAGAGGTGGAAAGGCAGCTGGCTATTTAGTTTCTCCCTACAGAATAGCTACTGTCAAAATCCTTAACCGAAGAAACAGACTAGGCACCTACCCACACTTCCACTGGAGGGAGGAAACAGATTCAGTTTCTGAAACGTTGTTTTTTCTGGAAAAACAGGATATGTACAGAGATAAAAAGCCAGGTAATCCTCTTTGTATATTTACATAAGGATATTTTGGCAACAGTGCATTTTAACCCTTTAAAGACGGAAGGTAATCTGTTTTATATAAGGACTCAGTGCGTACCGCGCTGTAAACACTCTCCACTTCGGTTATAAAAACCAATCTCTTAATGTTTTATAAGGCAAAAGTTGCTGTTTGTTCTGAGATCTGTACAAAACACATAAACGCAATGTGGGCACCACGTAGAATTTTTTAATGTTAAAACCTGGTCGTATGTAAAGTTACCGCTAGGCTTTAAAAGGTTAAACAACGTCGAACGTGAAGAAGCCTATGAACCATAACTTGGGAATTAATAAAGTTATCGCAGCCTATTCAAAAGTAATAGTCTCATACCTTTCTGGAGGAACTCAAGGAAAAATTCAGTGAGGATATCCAGCTTCTTGGCAAAGAAGGAGACCCATCGCCTACTCGAATACGAAGCAAGCGTGCTACCCACTCCACCGTGACATTCAGTCACGAATTCCTTTTTTACCCCGAACCAGATTACTTGATTTCTTTTGCTCGAAAATTAATGGCTACTGTGGTAGATCGTTTAGTGATGGAGCGTTAATCGTTAGAGAATGAGCACTGTGTGTCGTCACTGATAGCACAGACACAGAATTGTTCTGCTGACGTGTGTTGCCGTTGTCTGTATGTGGTGGTAATCTCAGTGACATTTACAAACATTTCAGCAGATATTATTCAAGCCACGCATTATTTATTACAACACTGTGAAAACTCTGCCTTAATACTGTAAAGGAACCTAGAGGCCAGACTACAGGAGAGAGAAGCTTGGAACTTCAAGAGCATACTTCAAACATAAGTCAATCCTTTCTGTCTATTTGTAGTACATTCTTGACTGAAGGATGTTATATGACGCGAAGACTTGAGCATAACTGCATTTTAAGGCATGTACCGTACAATATTATGTTATTATTCAAACAGAAGCTCATTAGCTAAGTCCCGGGTGCGCATACGAGACTGATGTTATCGTGACTAACGCACCGTGTTGAAGTGTTAAAAATTAACTGTCATAACACAAAGAGTTAACTGTATGAGACGAATCTTTTATGAGAAACCGACAGTAGTTGAACTCTTCAAGAAACGTCCCGCAGTCTATGCAACCTGTCTATTATTACCGTGTTTAAGAGAACCCTCGACAGGACCGTATCCTGAGGGAGATGAATCCACGTCACCACCTCGCACATTATTTCTTCAAAATCCAGTTTTATAGTATGCATGCATAAATTCTCAAGCCCCCCTCCCTTCTTTCCATATTTCCTCACAAAATCTTTGTATGCATTTTTTATATTTCCCTTCTGTGCTACACGTTCCATCTAATCCATCTTGATTTGATTAGACTAATGTTTGTGTAGAGTACAATTTATAAGGAGCAATGGAACTAAGATCTGAGTAACCTACTGCGTGTTTGCAGAGAGGATTTTGTTTCAGCGTAGTGTAGATGAATGGGACAGAGGCACAGAAAAGTCAAGCCTGTATCTAAGGCAGAAATTGTATAGAGATGATTAAAAGATGTGGGGCCCCTGCAACAAATTACTGGCCGTGACTTTTAAATTAAAACTATACGTGACGTTTACTGCTGGACGGAGTCTGAAGGCTGTTGTACACACCACATTTAAATGATTTACAAAAGGTTCCACTTTGTCACTGCAGACCTCATTGACAAGTTGAGCTAGGACATTTTCATTTGTGTGCAATATGTTTTGAATAGATGATTGACTGTAGCAAGTATATGTTTTGTCTTCCTTGACACGTTTACGGGGATGTAAGTTAACTTTAAGAGGTGCAAGTAGGTGATTCTTGCTTGCTACTTAACGAGGACTTGTCAGTCCACAACGGACTGTGGGCTGAAGAGGATAATGCATCCGACTGAACGTTTGTTTTGAGGTGGTGTTTGATGTCAGGGAGTTGATTAATTACAATAGCTTCATACCCAGACTAAGTGTGGATGGACCAATCTCCACATTCTAATTTCTAATCCTTCTGCCCGCGCCCCCTATACGCCTTTGTGTTGTAGCGCTTGCACCCAGAAACTACCACAACCACAGAAATAACTGCCGTGCATTTTTTACTTACGAAATGCCAGTATTTTTTTTTGCAGATGTAGCACCGTCAGTAATAGCACAGTAGGGTGGTCACTGGGCTACAGCAGTGCCTTTCAGTCTTTCTGGCACTGCGGGCCCCTTGGAAGTCTCACCAATTCTGCGGACCACGCCCAAAAATTTCCTCACCTCGCCGACCCCGAAGGAATAAGTCGCGGCGACATTTAAATTTCACACAATTGCAAAAAGAAACAAACTTGATAGAAAATATATAAGGGTTATGAATAAATTATTAATTATGGGGCATCAAAATTCGACAGGCCCGCCGTATTAAATAGCCAGCTGCTTAGTAGCAAGTTATGCTGTGAGTCCAGTGGTTGGAAATCCCTGAAAATCAAACTTTTATTACTGACTTTCCCTTACTTTGCAGTCTTCCTTCAGAAACGTCCTTATTCAGTGGCTGCAACAATTTATTTTCCTAGCAAGTGTGAAATAGTGCTTCATTGCAGAACTAAACAGACATGAAACAGATGCTGATAGCGCGCTTGAAGCATTCCCCTGACGTACGTTTTCCACGATCTCTACTATTTGTATAAACTTCCAGGTGCAGGTGTTTCTCACAGAGATAATCTGCTTCGTGTGTAGAATTATGTCTAACATATAGCTGTGTACACGCCTGTAAGTTAATATATATGGTGAGTTCGGTTCTACACGCGTTCCACAGCCGAGCGCCTGTAAATTGACATGTCTCTGGATTTAATTTGTCTTCAAGCGACATTAAATTAATTGGGAACCAATTCTACTAGCAATATACAGCTTATATCGATTTTTGCAGCTTTTACACAGTGTTTATGTATCTGGATCCTCTTCTGTTCTGTAAATTGGCTTGCTCAATACGGCAACTCAGCTTTAGAAACACTTGCAGCACGAAACAAACAACTCTGGTTTTTAAACTACGCTTCGTGGATACACATATATCTGTGGGTAGACGCTGAATTACGCAGTTGACATTTATGGGCGTAATGCAATGAAAGTGAAGTACCTGTTTTAAGCTACTTTTCAGTCCTTGAGGTTTCATTCTATGCTACTTCCTGGCATTAATATGCCTCATGGGATAGACTGACAGGAGTTCGCAAAAACTGAAACTCATCGACAGCAATTTGCGTGGGTGATGGTGTCTTTGAAAAAGAGATTTATAACTCTTTGCCCAGTACCATGTTAGCGGCCAGTACTTACAGTTTAGCATTATGGAGCACTGTGAAACATAGAACAATGTATTATGTTACCGTGGAATGTATTATGTTACCGTGGAATGTATTATGTTACCGTGGAATAATCAATGTCCGCTAACATGCGTATGCGCTGCGTAATGAAGCCATTTTCCATCACAGAATAAATGATTTATTCTTTCAAGGCTCTAAAGAAAATGAAGGAGTTTTACGTGGCATGACGCTGTGACATGACATGAAAACCATTCTGTTACAAAGGCGCACCCAAGGGGACTGCAGGGCTGCAGCCCCCTCCAACCGCCCAAAATTTAAATTTAAAAATAGATTCTGTAGATACTACGATATCAAAAGTTTTACGTGATTTACCCTTCAGCCGAAATCAGCTACTAAAATCGGCTGATGAGTAGTACATTAGAATTCTGAAAAATAAATTAATAAAATAAAAAACAAAAAGATAGGACACAGTGATTGAGTCAAGGAACACGTGGTTATATTCATATATAAATGCAGTTGCAGACAGTGTTATATTGTACTTACGACTTGATTTTTATAACATATTTTTTAAAATCAAACATAAATTATGTATAGCCTCAGGGTCAGCCCCGTCCAAGGAAAAATTCTGGGTGCCCACCCGTTCTGCTAAATTATGTGGCAGCGGCTAATTCATTACATTGCAATAATGTTAACATTGCCTGTCGTCTGAGCTGTACGTGATGTATGCGATGTTTAGGAAGTTGGTTCTTTTTCAGTCCTTAGGTGTCGTATTTTAATTTAGTTTTAATTTCGATATTAATGGCATCGATCGAAATCGAATCTTGACTGTCTGGTGACCACTGCATTAGCAGTCAGTGTAACATCTCTGAACAACCTGAAGACGGGAATGGAGTGAAGTTTCCATAAGGCAGACAGTGATGTGTCCATCACTATTACCGGACGCGCTTTTATACGAAATGGGTCAGCTGTATAATCCGGACAAATTATACGACGTGTCGTCGAAAGCTGAGTCAGTTCCGTCGGTAGTGTCGATAATGTAAAAAAGCAAACTTCTTCTAAGTTCCTTAGTTCCATCGACACACCGAACGCCGCCATGCAGTGAACAGTATTCCTGCTTGGCATTCGAAAAGTCCCTAGTTCAAATCTCCGTCTGGAGACGTGCTATATCTATTGAAGTTTGTCATGGATTTACTCAGGCCTTCCAGGCAAATATAGGGCTGGTACGTCGAATGGGGCTACGACAACTTTTTTCCACATCGTTTCAATTTTTGCTAAATATTATATCATGGCCGTGTGTGATTTGTGGTGCACACAGTGGCACTGGGACAGGTTTTTCCCCTCCTACTTCGGGTTTTCCCTGTCAGTTTCATTCCACCGGTGCTGCATTACTTGGAGAAACGAAAAAAAATTATCGTCGTCGTCATCATCATAATCATCATCATCACCTAATCATCTTCTTAATCATCTTCATCACAGGGTTTCAGAATAAGCCTCAAAGCTGCGGTGCGTCCGTAGCATCTGCTGCGGCGCCCTTCACCGCAAAGAAAATCCTGTCAATGCTTCTGCACTTTTAGCTGCTGGTCTTGTTAAATAAACGACGATGATTAAGTCAAAAAAACACGCGATTTTGTTCCGAATGGCAAACAAGTTAATGCAAATTAATAAGACAGAAATTAGTGTTTAATAAATAAATATTTCTACACGTACTAATAGCAGGAACACCGGATCTCGCAAAATGTCCAATCTAGCTGGTTGTAGTTGCATGGCAGTGCGGGCCACGGTTTTTGAACCGCACTGAGCTGAACCCACCCGTTCTGCGGAGCGGTCAGGCAGGATTCCTGCACGCAGCCACCAGCTTCCTAACGCGCGCGACACACTCCAACATCTTGGGTAGCCGATGTAAAACACATAGCACTGTGCTCTGCAATAGAGCGGTATATGGCGGTGACAACATGCGTACTTCTGGGTTTCTGACACACATGTGGCCAGTGGTGCATGGGTGCAGTGTCAGGAGATCCAACTGAAATATACTGCAGGACTTATGACAGAGTTCTACTAACAGGTATACACACACACACATACATACACACAGATTTCTTCCATTGTTTTCTTATGTATGTACAGACAAGACCTGTACCAGGCCATGAACACTTCAGTTCACACCTTTCTCAAAATCATTCTCATAACCCGTCCACCACAAAAGAAAGCAATACTTTCTCCTGTATGCAGATCCCATCATGAAAGCATAATATAAGGATATTAGTATTAATTTTTCCTCACTCTTGAGGTCCGTATTAAACGCACGCATGGTCAGTTTAACCCTCATGTCACATTCCTTCCAAGAAAAGCCCATGGGACACTTGAAATGCAAAATCTCATCCCTGCTGAAAACCAAAATTTAGTTGTGAAGCCCACAGCCAGTCACCATGCTGAAATACGTCGGCTGCATACGTGAAATGTTCACGTCAATACTTTATGAGACAAACAAGATCATAATTAAATATTATACAATAATGTCGTATTTAAGCCTACGTGTTGAAAGGGAGTACCTGTGCAATAGGTGATCTCATTTATAACTAACGCACCAAATGACTAAATTAACTGACTAACTCCAAGGAACTGAGGACTTCTTGAAAAGTTAACAGCAGCAAGGCATACGTCAACTTTTATAAAACCCGAAGGTTTACGACAGCCTGCGATGATGACGACGAGTGTGTCAACGACGATTACTTAATTTTAAGTTAAAAATAATATTTATCCAGACAGTAATGACTTGCGAGAGTAGTTTGCACGCAGTTTATACTTTAAAATCAGCGATTGACAGATTTTCTGAAAATCTAGGAACCACGTCAAAATTCTAGGGGCAAGACGGACGATCGAAAGCAAGTTCCATACTGTGGATCCACAAATATTAGGTGTCACCGTGCAAAATTTAGTCACCCGGGTGACCAGGCGCCTGTAATTTGTGCACCCCTGCTTTACATACATTTTCGTACTCGTAGATACTAAGTTATAGCAAAACTCTGCAAGAGCATATGCGAGGTTTCAGAATCTCACAGCGATGATGCTGAATATTCAAGCACTCTTCGGCGTTGCGCATGTGGGCAGGTAACCATAAATAGATACCGACACTTAGAAGCAACTTAGAAGCAACGTAATGTCCTCACCTTCAGGATCTAGCAGGTCTTCGAAACGTTGGTAAGTCTTTACCAGTCAACATGACATAAGAAGAACTGAATCTTGGGATTTATAAAGGTAAAGCAGTCCCATTACAGGCCTGGACAGGCCCACAGGGTTCCAGGAGGTTGAGGCTCCCAGATTTCTAGACAATCGGCACATGAAGGTGGTAAGGTTGTCAGCCCTACGCACCGGCCGCGTTTACCCCCCAGGAAATATTCCTGGTACTCATTTCCGTTAGAGGCTGAGTCGACCCCAGGGCCATAGTGCGACCGACAGGATTATGCCAATGAAAAATTCCACTGACACCATCGGGAATCGAACCCGCGACCTGCCGGTTTGTAGCACAGTGCCTCAACCAACTGCGCCACCGCGGAATCTTGGGATTTATATATTTTAATATTTACTCCTGTAGACAGCTTGCGGGAAAAAAATTCTGAAGCAACTGGTAACCAGCATTCCCCGAATTTGCTTGTACACGGCACATAAATATGCATAATAATACGTGCGTATGGGTGACAATGTACCAGTAAAATGTAAGGAATGTCACTCTTATGGGCCCACTGTCGGCAGGCTGCGATGCTGACGGTCTAGTTTTTGGAAATCAAGATCTGATAATATCTAAGGACCTTCATGCTTTTATTTCTACCGAAACGAAGAAGAGAGTCAGCAAGTGGAACATCCTTCATGGTCTAAGTCGCTGATACAAATAAAATTAGTACTCTGAACATTTCAAGAGTCTCCTAGCATCTTTTGTCAGATTGAAGCTCCGTGTGTATAGATGGAAGCAGCACGTGAATTGAAGTAACAGGTAATTTCCAGGAATGACTGCCAGAGACAGGCAAGATTCTTTGGGGACAGTCGCCAGGTACACTACCCTGATATACAATCAAAACCGTTGATTAGGCGTCGGACTGTGAACATGGTATTTGAGTCTTGCTATTGTCTAAATAAAAGACACTGGTCTTTGAAATAAAGTTTCTTTACACAAGCAGCCCGGCTAATTAAAGCTTGGGAAACAGGTCTACATAGGAAAACTGTGTTATAAATTTATAAATGTGGTTTAGTAAGACGCTGCGGCAGTTTATTTGTTATTGTACATGTCACGCACTTATAACTCATTCAATTTTAGAGGCGCTTCGCAAACTTCGCAAAAACGACTATCAGATTCGTCAAGTCTGTCTGTCCGTCCGTCCGCATGGAGCAACTCGGCTCCCACTGGACGGGTTTTCATCAAATTTGAGTATTTTTCGAAAATCTGTCGTGAAAATTAAAGTTTAATTAAAATCTGAGAAGACTAACGGGAAATTTAGATGAAGACATATGCACATTTATGATGATATCTCGCTGAACTAGAATGAGAAATGTTTCATACGAAACGTGCAGAGAAAATAACACACACTTCATGTTCAATAACTTTTTTTTTTCGAAAATCGTGCCGTTTATGAGATAATGTGGAAAAAGTATGGTAAAGCCGGACAGCCCACAGATGACAATATAATACGGCGCATGTGCATTGCATGCTTGATAACGGCTACAAACACACACTCACAATATGTAATACTTATTTCTTTTCCACGGCAACAACGGTTAGGCGAACGCACCTCAGTGTTACATCTTGCCTGTCTCATTCTAATTTATTCTCTCTCTTTCAGTTATTGATCACAGGAAATATTTAAAAATTTTCAGTTTCATGGAGAAAATTCATGAGATTCTGGAGAATTTTCATATCAAAATGTTCTACGCGCACAATCTACAGAAACTGTTGTCTAGTACAGACATGTGAAAGTATGAAAGGACCAGGTGAAACGTTCTGCTTGTGGGATTCCACTTTTACAGGTCTGGTACACACGCCTTCAGTGGGCTTCCGTGGATTCCCTCAGTCTCATTCCCAATCCCACGACCATTCGGGTAGCGTTTCATTTCGTCACAATAAGCCCTTTCCCAGGTTTCGCCAAGGGTAACAATACGGCCCAGAAGTGTATCACATTCGTTTTGGTACCATTCACGGTAATGTAATTCTGCTAGCTTTGCGCTTCGGGAAGGTGGTGTGGCACTCGAACGTTATGCGAGTTCTTCACATCCCAATAATGTCTTTAATGATGTCGAACAGTTTTTGGAGTGACATGCAATTTGAGTCTCCAGGCTTGAAGATGGATGCTGCGTGTTACTCCGGAATATTGTATCTACATGCCAGACTTCACGGTGTCACAACCTAGAAGAACATCATTCTCATTTATACCGTCAATCACACTTTGCGCCATTTCTTATTAAGCTTTTGTTGATATTTCTTAGAGCGCCGAGCACTGATTCTAAAAATTTACATGTCTTCCTTCCATAAATGAGCATCGAGATCCAACTTTGCATGTTGTTACACATACTGTATACGACAGATATATAGAAAGGCGAAGGTTTGAAGTAGTATAAATTAGCTCTTCCTGCTGCACTTCTCATTTCTCTGCACAAACAACAGCCAAGTGCAAACTGTAAGTACCTGTCACTCAGTCGGGCGATGGATCAGGTTTACCAAGTTAATGGTCCCTTGCATCTTCTTTTTTCATAGCTGTAGGATCATTAGGATAGCCACTACACTTGCCTTGCGTTTCAAGTTTAAGTTCGTAACAGGAAGGGAACCTAATTAATTGCAATTTTTTCTTCTTCATCTGGCTTCATTTATATAGGTTCCTACGTGAGAAATTATGGTCATGCTGATTATGATGAATGGTGAACATTTATTGACGACAGTATCGCCTGGACGTAGTTTATTGTCTCGTGGTTGCATGTGATCAAGAGATCAAACGGCGACCCTTCCACCTCCTTACCTTCTCACTCCAAGGCCATGAGATGTATGTGCGTGAATCCATGTGCAGTGTAAAGCAGTCTCCATGCTTAGCCAATTATTAACCATGTATGAAGAGGTATGCGGAAGGGACACATGGCTCCCCACATTCATAAGTTCGGCACTAGATGAGAGTGCCCAGCTTCATACCCGTGCCTTTTAGCCCCAGGAAAATAATCTCCGTTGTCCAATGGACAACGGAGGTTAACGGACGGCTGGTCGAACCACAGAAGCTATCTACATGGAATTCTTCGTCACCGACAGGAATCGAAACCCGTCTCTCCGGTCATCTAGTCCACGTCAAATCACAGTAATGATAGTTAATTTCCATAACTTTTATGCCTTTAATAAATTTGAATAATGTTATGATCTGTTTCTTAGTGAAGTAACTTTCACACACTCATGCGCAATGCTGAGTTGAGTTGGTAACACGCAGTCACTCTGATCACTTAAGTTTCTTGGATTTGTCTGTGAAAATTCTGTAAAACATTGACAATATACCCGTGGCAATAGGCTACAGACTTCAGTAACATATTTCCAGTATCATCTATCACGTTGCATTATTTCAGTGCCGCAGTTTTCCATGAATTATGTAAGCAACTGTGTTTGACTTGGATGAATTTGCCAGTTCCCTTCGCTCGGAGAACTCGTTAACTTCCCACCTGCAGGAACAGATCAAAGCCCATTTAGTAGAAGTTTCTTGGTTCTGTACATGCTAACACGACGATCTTCGAGCACACAAAGTCTCAGCCCTTTGTCACTCCGCTAAGGCACTGAATGGCAGAGGTACAGCGAATGGACGACAATAGGATACTTAAAACTGCTAGAGACGGAGAAAATTGCAATGTCAAAGGAAACTGCGGGCTGCTTAATGAAACCTGAAGAGGCAATGCTGCCTGTTCCACAAAGTGCAGAATTTCCCACTATGATACTTCAAATCCTGACTGCAACAATTCTAGCCGAGCCACTTATTTATGGACGACATGTAATTATAGCCATGCAGTTCTTTTTAAAACACTGTATTGTTTTACAGAGCATCACCAAATTTCAGATGGTTAAAGTATCCTAAAGCCGACCCCAGTGGCCGTGCGGTCTACGGCGAGGGTCTCCAACCGGTTGATTGCTGGGATTACACGTTCGAACCCCACTGACGGAATGGCTCTTCGTTTCTTGTGTTTGTTGTGTATGTAGGAGGCCTCTGCGACGAGCTGATCACTCGTTCAGAGGAGTCATAACGGGTGTATCTCTAATTGGATGTGATCTACCAACCTCGAAAAGTGCGGCCTAGGCCTAGGCTGTAGCGCCACAGAAAGAAAAAAGCATCATAAATATTTGTCAATAAAAGAGAACTAAAATAGTACGTGTTTAATGATTTACTTAATTGGAACTGTGTTTATATAGGGAAACAGGGGCACAAGCAAAACCGGTGATTAAGATCATAATTGTTCCATTCTCTTTCCAGCTAATCCACCACACAATGTACAAAATCCTCAATTCCTTGAAGGAAATCATTCACGACCAGCTTTTATTTAGTTGGTCGTGACCGATTTCCTTCCAGGAACTGAGGATTTTGTACGTTGTGTGCGAACGCCACCGGAGATGTCCAATATTAAATTTAATCCACCACAGTTATAACATGAATATTTAAAATGCGGTAAAAGTATTTGCGGGCCATAGAAACATTGGTTGTGAGAATTTACTGCACACCGCTCTAAGACATGTTAATGAAAAGGAGACAGTAAAGTGGCTAATACAGAAAAGGACATCGAGCTAATAAAGTAACAATGTACATGTCTCAATCATGAACCTAATGCATTTGTTCAGGCACGTATTACTTTTCGGAAATTAGTTGAATCCGGGTCTCTAATGTTCTAGAAGACAGATACAGGAGAAGGATCCAGCTTTTCCTACTAAGTGGACGATTTCATCCATTTTATCATTCACAATAATCTTAACCACTGCAGTAGTGTATGTAGTGCAGATCCTGTTAAATGACGGACTCCACGTAGTTTTATGGCACGACATAAAAATACTAGAAAATACATTAGTTGTGTTATTTATTTAGAAAACATCATATGTAAAAGGCATTTAATCCTTAAATATATCTAATTTAGTGACGTACATATTTGCAGTTTGAATAAATGAAACTCCGTGTACACGTGTGGGGATGTAGGCTACCATACAGTCTGTGTCAGCTCAACCAACATCATTAAATTCAGCAGCATATCTTTTAAAAATATTACTTCCTCTGAGGACGAACATTTATTTATATGCCCACGCCAATCAAAATCAGATGCTAGAGCAGAACTATCAGACAAGACCATTTGTATCGTTCCGAACATCTATATATATCGCCCAGCTACTGCACATATAAGGCGCAGTCTGAAGAAAACACCGCCTCACGACTACATCTCCGATTGATATCTCCAGGTGCTGTCACTTCCCATCTGCTGGAAAGGGAGAAGCTAACAGAATTCAGATTATTCGCTTGAAATCTCAATTTAGACACATACGCCTAACGGTTTCCTTCTGCGATGAATTAATACAGGCTAGATTTATTGCGAAAATTTAAGTGTCCCGAAAATTCATGCCATGTCGGATGGTTAAGTCGTAACCGACGTTTCGGAGGAGCGTAGTACTCAATCTTCGGGGCTATCCAGTCCAGACGAAGTGACATAGCATCCCAGAAGACTTTAACCTTTATCAGTACGGCTGTGAGAACCTCATATCTCGTAATGCTTGCATTATTTGTGCAAAAGCTGCCATAATTCAGTCTGAAATATAAACTGAAGATACCAATAGCAGCCTGTATCCCACAATTTATGAACCGATAGCCTGATAAAATTCATAATGAACCAACTGCAACAAAGTTTGTAAAACTTGAATCTTGATTTTATTATACAAAGTTTGATTTGCATTTAAAACACAAACATAAATATAGCCTCTTTAAGATATGGGAGGGTGGGCGTGACAAAAGGATTCACTGTGCGTTGACACGTAATCTGGTTTCTGTCGGCTTTAAGGGAATGGTTGTGAGCAGCAGGGGTCTCTCCCCGGGGTTCCGCTTTGGGCCAGTTCTGTCCCGGTGGGTTTCTAGCGGCAGGAGAGTAATCCTAATTAACTAGGACAGAGCAGACTGCAGGATTTTCTTGTGCGGCTACCGAGGCCGTACCTTGCCAGCTTACAATTCCTTCCATTCCGAGTTTTGGTGGTCAAAAGAATTTCAATTGGAAGAAATTTTCTAGTACCACCTCTGAAGCGAAAGTTGAAGATTTTCCTTTCTTCGGATGTGACGTTTTTTCTAACTGTTATATAGGTATCAGTGTGTCGGGGAACCTAGTTGTTCTTATTTTCATGTTAGTCACTCTTGTAGGATTACCCTAGACGTTTACAATTTTTCACAGAGATAAATATTTCGGAATAACTTCCTGTTTCCATGTTCATGGTAGTCTGTCTTCTTGGACTACAGTGAATGATAAGATTTCCCGGCCAGCGTCGCATCGGATCCTCTTTTGGTATATGAAATCAAAATTTATTTCGGACGTAAAATCAACTAAATTGAAGTAGAAGTACGGGCGGTAGAGTCGCATTGGTAGTGCATGACGTAGTGTCCTGTCAGGTAAAGAAACATTCGCCCATGAACTTGCTATTTCATGAGCATATGAAACAGTTTTGTTAAAAAGCTCCGAACTGGCGACACAAAACACCGGCAGGTCCATATATTGCGGAGAGCACACTTAACCGGTCGCGCAAACCAGTTACTTCGGTAGAGAACAAGTCTGTATCAAGCTCGGTGTATTTTGGAGGTAACCTACTTCGCACAAGTTTCACATACAGAAAGAGAAAATACCAGCGGTTGTTCTTCTTTGTGAGGACTGTGCTTTAGGACACATGGATGACAGTTACACCCATATCGCGCAAAGCCAAAGAAGCCACGTGTTTCACGTGTGAGTTAAACGTCTTCGCCCTTTTTAACGCTGGTCTTTTATGGTTTAGTACCACCGCTGTTGCTCATTTAGTAAGGCTCACAATTGATGTTTTTCGATGTATCTAAATTTAATATTAGCCATTCACTTTAATAACTCAGCTGAAGAAATTAATGCGTTTGTTCCTCACTGGGTCTATAAGGTTGGCTTCATGAAAATTAATATTCCGAGATAACATAAATACTGCAATTGTTTTAAATTAAACTCACCGAATTAAATAAGCAGTAATTGTAAAACATGTATGTTTTGTTATTTAATAAATGTCATTTACGATCCAACAATAAAATCTTCGACAACGCCCTAAGGGTTTTCATTTACCGTCCCTATCTTTTAATTACAATTTGCATTATGATTTTCAGTACTTTGTGGCTATCAGGAATTGCTAAGTTACAGACACACTACAGTAAAGCGTTTGTCTGTTGAGCTTACAACACTAAGTGACTAAACTAAATATGTAGTCAATTTTAATAAAGTGGAAAATACTATGTTGACATTGGTTATATTATGCAATAGCTTCTATTTAACATCTGAAGCAAATAGAAATCTTTTTTTGTGCTACTCTCTCGCTGGTATACAATCAGACAATAAAACCCTGGAAGGGTGTACGTTCTTCTCAAACTAATATAATAAGTTGTAATTTATATCACAATGATTGTGTTGCGACTTTCATTGACAACTGAGACCATTAAGTACTCTGAGTCTGCGTTTCATGTTTTTGCTGAAGTCCATTGTTGTTCAGTATTTCCGTTAGTACTGAGGCGAGCAGCCAGCAGGGAGAGGCACACTGCACAGTGTTATGCTTTACACGTGTCGATCGGAAGAAAGCATGAAGACCCTTTACTTAATCAACAGACAGAATATTGAAATAACCCCACGGAACATAGTTACTCCTGAGAAACTTGTAGCTGCTTATCTAATCAAATAACTCCCTGAATATTATAAAATCCTCACTCTCATTACCCTTTGAAGAAGTGCCTGACAATGTTCTTTTCCCTAAGCCAGATGAACCCGGTCCATATCTCCCTTCGCATTTCCTTAAGATCCATTTTAGGCGCTTTCGTGTATTTTCGTTCGTCCGGCTGTCCGCATGTATCAACATGGCTGCCACTCAACGGATTTTTGCAAAACATTATATTGGGGACTTTTATGAAAAGCTGTCGAGAAAATCCAAATTTGGTTAAAATCGGACAAAAATATCGGGAAGTTTGCATGAAAACCTAAGCACGTTTATATTGTTGACAGCTCGTGAATGGTGCAACTCAAACCGCTTCTTGCCTTCCCATGGCAACAGGCAATGGTTTTATACTGTTCACAGATACATGTACGTCAACGACATGCATCTCTAGCCACAGTGATTACGCGAACTTGCCACAATATGACTTTACACGTACACTGCGTGTTTTGTTATATTGTAATGTCAGTACACCTAAGTTTTCGAAACTGGTTGCGTTTTATCATGTTTTCCTCACCCAAATCTTGTATGCACGTCGTTTCTCTCCCATCCGTGCCACAAGCCGTGCCGTCTGTTTATCTTCGTTGACTTGGTTACCCACTAGTATTTGGAAATGATGATGAATCATTAAGCTTCTCATTATGTACTCTCTATTTTGCTGCTATTTTCTTCGCCTTATGTCGAAATGTTCTTCTCAAGCACCACCGTTCTACGTTCTTCCATTACGCGAGAGAACAAGTTTCACATCCATCTAAAATATGAGGCAAAGTTTTAGTTTTTGTATTTTCATTTGTACGTCTATAGATGGCAGACCGCAAGATAAAAGATTCCGAACTACTTCACAAGTAACATTAAATCAATATACAATGACATAAATCCCCCAGTGTTGCAGTATTTCATACAGTTTAATTATGATGATGGCATGATTTAAAAAATGTCACAGACTGTTATTGATAATCCAGTCTACTTTATCTAGCGCGACGGTACTTATAAAAGTTTCTACTTTATTTCTCTTCATTTAAAGATACTTTTTCACAAAAATAGGTTAAGGGAAGTGATGGTGATAATTATGAACGACGTCCTGAGGACTGGTTAGAAACAAGAGCGCGCGGTCTTCAGCAGTTTAACGTACTGACCCGGCATTTATTTTCATACCATATTCTTGTTTTTTGTGAGATTATAACCAGATTACCCTCCGTCACGTAACTCCTTGTTCTACTTAAACGGTTGGGGGGGGGGGGAGGAGGTATGGGTTTATTATATAAAGTATAGTACCTACTTCAGAAACGTACCTTAAACGTGTTGCATGGCAATAGTAACTTTTAGTATTCGTGTTAATGATAAGATCGCTTGTAGATAGTACTCTCCTGTCGAAACTAGTAGCAGGAAATAGTAAATAGTGAGTCACAGATAGTTGTATGTGACGGAAATACTCGGTAAATCACATGTAGCTATATCTGTCTCCTCATCTGCAGCATTCACTTGCGTCCATCTACAAATAAAAATTTGTTCTTTTATACGCTGTTCCAAACAGCTACATAAGTGTACTTATACTCTTAACCTCCAGCAGGCTTATTACCTAGGTTCTTAAGACAGTGTCTGTTCCTGTAATTCACAGTTTTCTTTAAAACTGTGTGTACGTGAATGTTCCTCAGTTTCTAATATAGAGTACTCTTCAGCTGGTAGTTTCTATATACTCCTTAAAATAACATGCACAGCATATTCTACCTGAAGAATTACGAGACCTGCAATCTCCGATACACAACTTCATTTTCCAGCCCCTAATCTCCACCACAGAAGTCCTTTCCTTTCCTTTCCTTTCCTTCCTACTGCGGCGTCCAATATTAGTCTCTCTCTTCCTCAGTGCTTCTTAGCAATATAACGAAGAGTAAGAGAAGGAAATTCCGCCAACGTAGCAGACATATTTCTTCTCCTAGGATCATTGCATATCTCCACACTTTTGTTGGACTACTTGATCCTGAAGATATAGGCGATACGCTCGCTAGAAGCTTCTTCAGCTGCCTACCAGACCACGTTGCGTAACATCTTACACGACTTGACTTCATCAACACCGCTGTGAGAACCCCAAATCTCGTATCATGACATCTCCTTTCCATAGCTCTGCAGTAATTATATTACTTAAATCTTGTCAACAAATAGAGACTGCACTGAACGTAGAGAAATCAGCATGTACCTCTAGTGGTCCCACTCTCAGTATTTGATTGTCCACTTTATGAAATATACGTTTTTAAACTTGTCTGGTTTCCTTTATATCTTGTGCTCATCAGACGGCTAAACAATCTGAGACATAAATTCTGATTAGGCTAATCTAGTAACAGTTTTACTCGTATATTTGTTCAACGTAATATCAATGTAATATTCTTTAACTCTTTTACTGTTTTGTGCCATACACAAATATTCATTCCGTATATATCACAGGAAGGAGACAAAATTTCAACCGAAACAAACTTCAGATTCCTTAATTCATTACGTGTTTACATGCATTGTGTATGTATCCACAGATGAAATATTAAGTAGATTTTACTCGCGACCCGTCGTTTGACGTGAATGTCACAGTGGTTGTTACGTAAATAGAGTGGGCGGTCTTGATGGCGACGGATAAAAATGAATTGTACACAACTGCCAATATCTAGTGAATGCTACGAATAAATTGTAAATTTATTTGGCATTCCGTGAGCAAAATGAACATAATTGCTCACATAAAGCCTACTGCTGTATAGAGGCTACGAACCACCACAGATGTCAGAATTACAGACTATTTAATAAACGTCCTATTGTCCCTGTGCCTAAGTACCAAGCCACGAATACGTATGGGCGAGATCGGACGAAGCCTGCTGCGTGCTCCACCCTTCACTTCAAGTGGATACTGTACGTACCAATAGGTTTAGCACTAAAAATTCTTCATCCTACCTCAGAGGTGCATTGCCGTGTTCTGTATGGTTTTCAGAACAAACAGCAATTATTTCCCTCTACAGCCTTAACTGATTGGTTTTTATAACCTAGACAGCGTGTTTACTGCGTGATACGAACTGACCTTTAACTATAATTTAGGTTTCTTTGAATCCATAAAGTGTTAATTTCTGCCCAAAATACATGTCCTACTACGTGAACGAGGAACGTCCTACCCAGTTTCCTCAGACCTGTATTAACCAGCCTAAAGTGCTTAACTGATTGGTTTTTATAACCTAGACAGCGTGTTTACTGCGTGATACGAACTGACCTTTAACTATAATTTAGGTTACTTTGAATCTATAAAGTGTTAATTTCTGCCCAAAATACATGTCCTACTACGTGAACGAGGAACGTCCTACCCAGTTTCCTCAGACCTGTATTAACCAGCCTAAAGTGCCTGCCAGTAATGAAAACTTTTATTATCAACAACAACTTGAAAAGATTAAAAGTGTGGAGCGGAATGTGAAAGAATACGTTGAACGAAGATGTGCTGCTGATGGTGCAGTTCAATGGTATTTTGTTTATCTTCCATTTAAAGACGCTGTTAGTAGTGTAGTATGTAGCATCAAATGGTACGATGCTTAATAAAGCGCAGAGCGGTCGTAGCCTACTCCGAGGCACTGTCACAGTATTTGGCTTCAGGTCTGACGGAAACCACGAACATTGTGTTAGAATGGACGGTCTGTTGACTTGAGGCCGTCACCTCAGGCGTATGAGGAAGGAGCGCTAAACACTCGACTGCAGAAGTTCGGTGCACTGCGATGTCTAAACGCAATAGTTAGCCGGGTTACTAGCACAAGTCAGATAATTAAATTAAGTGTAATTATTACACCAAAACGAACTCAGCTGGTGTGCCGGCACTTAACACGCAATCTACGAAAGCAATCTGCCATTAAAATAAGAAAGTTTAGAGTTTAAACGGTGAACCAGATAATTACGGAAAATTGTCTATTCGGTCCATCTTGCATAATGGATTATGGGTGTTGTTGCTTGCATTAAATTATGTATTTGGAAGATAGTATAAAACAGTAACCCTAAAGAAATGGACATCATTTAATCCTTGCGTCAACGTACTTCTTAAAATTAATGATTATGTGTATTAATGACACAAAGTGTTGGTGTGCATACTCACCCTACACAATGGTGAGACGTAAAGTCACAGTATGGAACTGACCAATCAGAGTAATTATATTAGACAGTGTGTCTCCGACGTGAATTCCAAAATGAATGAGACCAGAGAGAGTCTGCGCCTGATGCACTGACCTTTATAGGACAATATCTACGTAAGTACTCACCCAGTAATTTCAAAGAAGCCAGTAATGTGAACTGAAGGTAAAGTTGTCCTTGTGCAAGCCATGAAGGCAAATGGGGAGTGGAGGTAGAGGTCCACCCACTCTCAACTTCACCACTACTTGGAAGTGAGTGGTTAACCCCACGCCCTGGCTGCTTTACTGCCGGTGATAGTACGCAGTACCCATTGAAGCGGCGGCTGGGTGTGCCTGAGGAAAAAAGAAAATTTCTTACGCCTGTTAGAATTCGAACCACAATTTTTTGGTCGTCCAGTCGGTAGGACAGTCACCACACTGACTGCGCTTCCGCGGATCGCAGCAAAACCAGTAAAGAATACCGTATACCGGTATATTGCATAGGCCTACTGTTTGTATTAGCCAGTTTTGCCACAGACTATTACCTCAACAGAATCCAAAGCAGCCACTATGAACTGCTCCAACGTGGCGTATAAAATTCCCCAATCAGTTCATCCTATTCTATTGTGTGAGGTTTTATTTGGTAAACTACATTCTTAAACCTTTCCAGTCTGAGGTCTTTACGAAGAAGCCCTTACGTTTTTATGTATTTCAGTTGGAATTTTCAAATTAAACTCACAGGAATCTAAAAATGATTGCCTTAAAGTGTCAAAGGATGGCAAGCCCGATTTACTTTCACGGGGGGGCCTATACCACACGTTACAGATAACAAAGAAGACTGGCCGGTTACAACACGATCCTGGTTCCAACAATTGGAAGGATTAACGCCGAGCCACGTAATATTGTTTTTACGGCAGGGCAAAGCGCCACTGATGGGATAAGTTCGAATCATATGTATTGCTTGTTGCAGTGCTCGTGCGGATCGGGATTCTTCGAGCTGCAGATCCTGGAAATCGCCAACTACCGGAGCGAACTGGCGTCTGGTGCGTGCTGCGGATCGGAAACTCGGCCCGACAGCTCGGTGCCTTGCCCGCGTCCCTGCAGCACATTCTTCCGCGTCTGCCTCAAGGAATATCAGAGTAACGTCACCTCCACTGGGTCCTGTTCCTTCGGCAACACTTCGAGCCCCGTGCTGGGCGGCAGCTCTTTCACCCTCGCCGACCCGGACCGTGCCAATGGCAAGCTCGTTGTGCCCTTTATTTTCCGCTGGACGGTGAGTACCACGAAAATTACACCATCTGCATGTATCCGAACACAAATGTATTCGGTGTCTAACGTATGAAACAATTTCTCTCAGCCGAGGTGTGAGTGACGTACATCCAGCCGTCAAGTGGCGCTAACAAATCAGTGTGGCCCAAGGTCTTCCTTTTTCTGGAAATCTAAGCCCTTGATTGGATATTTGATACACTTTTTTTTTTAATCTGGGACTATAATGAGGTACTTCAGTTTGCAAGCCCTACTGTACGTTGTTCTACTGTTCCCACATACACGTTTATAGCAAGCACTACGATTTTGATTTTTGTATTACAACGGGGAAAAACGTTTAAATACTTCCTTGTCCTAAAAGATATTTGTATATCTCTGTAACTTGAATGGTTAGCTGATCTGATTATTGTTTTATTTAAGTATTAAAGACGTAAACTTCTAAATATCAGGCTAATAAGTTAATAACTAAGGTTATACCTTATTTTGATCTGAGATGACTGTAAGAAGTTTAATAAAACATGATCTAACATATATCAACATTCCTAAAATACGACTGTACATGCCTGTCAGTAGCATTCTCCTTTAACGCTCCTAGCGACAGAGCATGAAATACATTCTACGCTTAAGTGTAAGGCAAAAGGTACCAACTTGGAGGAAAAATTAAAAACAGATCCTTCAAGGCAGAATTTAAGCACTTCCACAAATACAATTACATCTCGAACATCGCGTTTTAAATACAGATTTTGATTTTTGACTGTAACTAATGTAATTTGTCAACATATCTTCCAACCTCCGTTCACGGACGTTTCACTCATCTTCCTGCTTTATTGAACCGAGTGTCTACACGGATGACAGTGCCGTTATAGCCACGTCCCGCCACCTGACGCTATCCGTACTGGAGACACATTTAACAGCCTCAGGCACTGGTTGCGGGGCCGAAGAATCTCCATTAACGTCTTCACGACGAGCACCGCGCTGCTCTTCTTTAAGACCGCGAGACGCATGAGAAGACGCCGTCCCCTACAACTCTCTGGAGAACAAGTCCAGTGGTTGTGACACATGCAGCTCGGCATGTTGGAGCGACCATGCATGTGCAGCTGGCCTTGTCGAGTCACACAGTTGAACTTGGAAATAAGTTTGGCATGCTAGGCGCTGTCCCCAACAGAACAAGTGATGTGTCCGTCATACGCGGTGCTCTGCCCTATAAGCAGCTCTTCCGTCCTAAGATGCTCTATGCGTTCCCCAGCTAGAGATCTGCTGCTCGCACCGAAGGCTTGAATCTGCGTTATGTACAGACCACAAGTCTCTGCAGTGCGACAGCGCACCTTCTAACATGTACGAGGGTTTCGCC
Source organism: Coptotermes formosanus (assembly GCA_013340265.1). Taxonomy (NCBI): domain Eukaryota; kingdom Metazoa; phylum Arthropoda; class Insecta; order Blattodea; family Rhinotermitidae; genus Coptotermes; species Coptotermes formosanus. Next base: position 795,225 of record BLKM01003593.1, on the reverse strand, counting down.
AGCCACATCAGAGCCGTGACTGAGGGGTTCGACTCGACGTTAGCTGGAGCGTGGAGTCATTATCTCGGCATCTTTGATGGCACTTGTACCTACCACGCGCTGGACAATCTTGCCTGAGGCTTTATACCAAAGCGACTGAAAATCAGCAGGAGAGTCGAGGCTGTCCGTAATAATGCGGCCAAGTTGACAGAAGATACTGTGTCTAGGAACTTTCGACTACCCTGGAAGAGGTTTCCATCATTTTCCGAAGTTTGTGAGGTAAATTCCAGGGTAAAGTTAAAAGGCGAGGCACAATCTGCCTCTTCCCCAGTCACGGAGACCATCAGCCAAATTTATACCTTTTACCCCCTAAAGCACCACACTGTATTCACACCCCAGACGTCGATCCGACCAAAGTTCACCCAGTGCCATCCCACAAGGGCACACTGCGGTTTGCAGAAGAATTCTTTGTTGTGGCCACATGAAGGCTTTTAGCTAAGACGACACAGCCGTTAACGTAAGCGCAGTGCCAATTATAGTATAAAGCAGGGGTGGCCAAAAGGCAGCTGGTGAACAGACGGTTGCAGCTAGCCCCAAGATGCCTGTAAAAATAGTATTTATATAGTTCACATGTACAGGAGGCAGTGAACGGCGTTTTAAAATATTTTATACAGAAAGGAGATTTATAAGTAACTGAAATTAACCTATTGTAATTGGATGAACAGAAGCAAGAGGCAATCAAAGAAAAAATTATTTTATATTATTAATGCATGGCTTTCGCCTAAGTTGCCTCCTACAGTTCGCCTGCAGAAGCTCGTCTAGCTGGCCACCCCTGATATTAAGTATGCCAGCGCAAGTCTCTGCCCTTTTTTTAACAATTGGTTAATTTTATTTCGTTGTTACTAAGATATAATCGTAAATAAGAATTATGCGATTACAAAGAAACAGTTTGCATTTTGCTGCACAAATCTCTCTCAGGCACGCATCTTAGGATTTTACCGAACACACGTATAGCTCCCGAAATAAAAATTTCAGAGACAGATTTTTCATGTTTTTGTCGAAGACGGGCCCAGCTACCAGACTAAGGGTTTCAAAGACAATGTTTAAAAAATAATAGAAAATTTGAGGGTCTAAATTTTGGCTTTCATGCTAAGCCATTATAAATCCAGGAATAAGAACTCCACAGAGAGAAGTAAGGTTTTCCTACAATCATGTCGGCTTCCGGGAAGCTTTCGGGTTTTGGCCATGTGAAATTCAAATCCGTAAGTAATGAAATGAGTGAAAATTTGTGCGTTTTGCCACGCAGATCTTTCTCCCACAAGAACGTTATCAGCGACTAAGACTACGCCCTGCTCTACGTATCGGCCTGTGTAACAATTAAGTCGTAATCACGCCAGTTACGATTTCCGTTACAACCAGTGTGGCACGACTTGCTTCACCCACACCCGTGGTTGGAGGGTGGCAGTCTTTGCACGTCAAGGAAGGCTGAGGCAAGAAAAGACGCGGGAGATCAGCATGCACAACATGTGCAGTGGCGGTGCAGCGTGGCGGGGCATTTTCAATGAGCACTCACCATCCCCCTCCCCAGCCATTCTTTTCTCAGTGGTCATTGCAGACTGTCCGATTCCCACGGTCCGTCTGTAGTAGGCTCGCTAGCTAGTGGACTGTAGCGGTATGATGTCATAACCAGACTCGCTCCTCTATCCATTCACCACAGCTGATCGGATGTTGCTGCGTGAATGGACATCATACGACAACCTGTTTATCTCAGCAAACGTCAGTGGCAGTAAGTAGCTGTACCCAAGGACTGCATAGTTGCGGCTCCTGTCAGCGAAACGCGAAACGCGCGAACATGCAAATGTTTCGCATATATTCAGCTGGGTGAGCGTTTCGGATTTGTCCCTGGTGTAACGCATTTGACTTGTGTTCGAAGGGGTTTGATTCGAATTCCTGTCCGACGACTGGCCATCCTTTCTCGATCTGCCACACTCTCTCCACAATAATCCAGGACATCGCCTTCAAATAGACACTTTTTCTCTCATTTTCTCCTGTTATATTGATAATTGTCTTCATATTTCTGTCGAAGCCATTTAACAGCAACTCCAGTGGGCAGAATCATTCGTCCGAAGTAAGCGGTTTATCATCCAACCAAAATGTTCCACGATTTTTTTGCGGAAACCAAAGCGTTATCATATTCACTAGAAGCAGCTACAGGTCTCTATCCTGAGACAAATAAATCCAATTCACGCCCCCTCTCCATGTTTCCTTAAGGCCCATTTTAGTATTATCCTGTACAGCGTATGTCTTCAAACTGTTCTTTTATATTCATAACTTTCAGTCGAGACATTGTGTGTTCTTATTGCATGTAGAGAATTTTTTTTACAAATTTTGTTTTAAATTGTTTGGATTTATGTACTACTCTCACTCGAATTTTACGGAATGAACGTTCATACACTCTTATTTACTTTTCGCCACTTCTTAGTCAGCTTACCAGTCTTTAGTTGCAGTCCACAGGACCTTGTTTGCTTAAAGTTTTCAGAATTCTGTACTTTGTTTAAGCAAGGCCCCTCCTGTAGACCATGAATCTTTAACCCGCGAGCCGCGTGCGGCCCTACACGTTGTTTTATGCGGCCCGCAGCCACGTTTGTAGATTATGTATGTACTATAAAAATTACACAGTAATGTAGGACGTTGGATATACCACTTATTGTTATTTTTCCAAGTGTGGCCCACGAACCTGCCCACACTAATGGGTGTGGCCGTTTGTCATAAGAAGTTTGGACACCCATGGTGTAAACAAAAATTTTCAGGAAGAGGGCATGTGAATCCACGCAAGACAGTGCGTGTAACATGGAGCGAGACTGGAGTCTTTGAATATTTACACTTAACACCAGATTCACTTACCAAATTATCACCTCGTCGGATAAGTTATGTGGTTACGTCGCATGACTGGACAAGGTCCACCTTGTTTGAAAGTTCTTAGAATCGTATACACAAAGCTTGAGAAGCCGCGAACAGAATGAAGAGGAGACAATAACTGGCTCCATTGTAGTATAACCTGAAAGGCTGACATTTGAGCACGGGAATTTTAAAAAATGAAGCAAATTTGCTACCAAATCGACCGACATAGAAATATGACATCTGTCTAGATCAACTTTTCTCAAACTTTTTACCCTGCAGGAACCCTGGAAATAATTTTCAGGTCTCAGGGAATCCCTGCCTAAAAATTATTATATCTGCAGGTCACGGTACATTAGCGTGATCAGTAAGTTGTAAATATAGTAATCCAATAATAATTGTCAATGATCTTTTGAGTAGAGAATGATTTTTTCTGTGGATCTGTTAGTTTGGCCAACTTATTAGCCTACTCTTTTTGTATGGTTCCTCCTTTCCACAAAGGATATCAACTTTAATGCAAATCAGTAGTGTAGGTACAAAAGCTTCAGTTTTTTTTTATAATTTCATACTTCCTTCCCCCCTCCCTCAACCAAGCGGGCCTAAAAATCTTATCACAGATTTCTACTCTATAAGATGTTAGTGAGTTATGGTATGTGCAACAGTAGTTGTTTTCCCCCTATTTAAAACTAAAAATTACTTTTTATCCATCCTTTATAGAAATTAATCTCTTTCTTTCCCTTTCAGAAATTTTAAAAACTCATAAGGCAAACATGTTAAATTTCTGTTAAATAACTGGCTGAAGCCAAAATGGGATTTAATTTTTCTAAAGGTAGGGTCTGTGGATTTAATTTAAATAAAGGTTGTAAATTGATTTTAATTATTGCTATTTACAACACGAAAATTTACTGACAGTGTTAAATAGTAAAGCTACTAAAAGCCACAAGCCAAAGCAATATGAATAAAAATATAGCCTAAGACACAATTTTATATAAGACAGAAAAAAGATTTTCTTACTGAGTGACATGATCAGGCTCAAATATAGGCCCAGCAGTTACAAAATTATTATACACATGTGTTGGTGTCTTGATCTCTTTTATAGGCCTATATATGGATAAAAAGCGTTATTTTTGAAATTAAAAATAAAGAATGAAATTTACATATCTAATGTGAAACATGTGCTTATTTTTTGCTCCACAATTACTCAACTCTTGGTCGAACTTGGCACAAGCACACATGGATTTCATCTTCACCTGAAATGAAACGATTTATGCCCTTGTTCTTCGTGCTTGTTAAACAAGAAAAAGCTTGCTCACACATGTTAGGAGTTGAAAACTGCAGCAAAATGTTCATTACTTTCCTATGAGTGGCAAGATTATCTTCTTTCACAGAAATCCAGAACTTGTCCAGGGGCAGGTCAGTAAATCTCATCTTGAGTGTATGATCTGACTGCACCTCACAAAGTTCTTCCTCTTGTCTTAAAGTCAAGTTCTCAGGCTCAGCAGAAGATTCAGAGAAAGGATCCCTCACCCAGTCATACACTTGTGTTGAAAGGGAGGGGAAATACTGTTCAATTTTGTTCTGCAGTTCTTCCAGGTGGCTTACAATAAGACTTCAGACTTGCTTATATCCTTCCTCACTCTAAAGCTCTAGGGTTGTTAACACATTTCAAGATTTCTTTTTGCAACATAATTTTTCCAAGCATTCAGTTTCCTTTTGAATCCAAAAATCTTGTTACCTGACATCAAAACATTTTTTCCAGGGCCTTGCAGAGACTTGTTCAACTGGTTCACGTGATGAAAAATGTCTTAAGAGTAGGCTAGTTTCTGCAGCCATTCTTCATCTTCAAAGCACTCAGCAAAATCTGGCCTACTATTTCCTTGAGAGTACTCCTGCAATTCACCTTTCAGCTCAAACACCCTGTTCAGAACTCTTGCTCTGCTAAGCCACTGGATTTCTGCATGTAGCAAGAGATTTATGTGCTCTTTGTCCAAGTTTTCACACAGTTTTTTAAACATTCTCGAGTGAACTTGTCTTTGTTTAATAAAGTTAACCATTTTTGTAGCATCACCCAGAACTTTTATCATTCCATCTCCAAGAGCTTTAGACCCCAGCACCTCTCTATGCGGAGAGCAGTGTGTTGTGACAACATTAGGGTTTTCATTTTTACAAGACAGGCGAAACCTCTCATGGAGCGAAACATTGATGGGGCACCATCAGTACAGATGCCATCACAGTTCCCCCAAGACAGGCCTTTTGTTTCCAGACATGAAGACAAAACATTAAATATATCTTGGCCTTTGCTTGTTATGGGCAGCTCTTTGCAACAGAAAAAGTTTTCATGAATTTCACCATCATTTACAAATCTTACAAATGCTATGACATGAAATTTATTGGTGAAATCTGTTCACTTACCAACCTGCATAGAGGAGCTGTTGTTTTTCAGTTTATTACACAAAACCTCTTCAGCATCACATGACATGTCATCAATACGTTGACTTATCGTACTGTTTGAGAGTGGAACCTTTCCAATTTCTCACACTGTATCTTGTCCTAGCACTTTACTCGCTATAATTTTACACACTGGCATTATTGTTCTCACCACCTGTGGGACTTTTCATTTTCTGGACTATAAGTTCTGCTACTAAATAATTTGCTTCCTGAGCCTTTTCACTCAATGTGACTTTTTTTAACAAAAGCTTTACTCTGTTTCTGTTGAGATTCCAATAGCCATTTAAAATAATAAGCACATTTACTTGTCAATGGCTCTGATTTGTAGTTAAGTGTTTTTTCAATTTTGCTGCAGCCATTGCTGCATTTGCAAGTTGTTTGTCACAGATGACACACAGTGGAATGGGACAACTTGGATCACCAGCCCATTTTTAAGTTTAAATTTAAGTTTCTTGGTTGAGTCATTATAAAATACATGGCGCTGCGCCTTCTAATACCTGGGTTTTCGCAGTGAGCAGCCCATTCAAACTTAATTAACACAGATACCACATAACCTACTCGCAAGTCTATTAGTATTTACACACTGCATAATACTTCCTCCTCAACTTCTGATTGTTTTGTGTGGTGCTGCCACTTACAACTGACTTTGTACAGAAATGTGCCTACCAGCCCATGTAAAACCTATTGATGAGTAGCTTTCATTGTAAAGACGGACTTTTTTATGTTCCTTGTTGCACTAGGGTTGTGAAATGACTCAGAAGATTGTAATTCTTCACAACTAACCTTATCAAAATTGTCCGTAGCACGTGGCCTAGAATCATCCTCTTCTATGTCTCACCTCGTCTTCAATACGAAAAAGCACGAAAACTTCACAATAGAATTCACTTCTAACCTATAAAACCCACGTTTTCGCAACATTAACAGCAGCAGCCAAGCAGCAGGGCTGCCAACTGTGTCGCGGCTCCTAAAAATCCCTACCGCGGGATGAAAATTTCCCTCCGATTTTCTCCTACACCAGTGACGTCATCAGCCAACCGACGTCCCCTTCGGCCAGTACAGCCCTCGCCAATTACTGACCGCCTCCCCTATCCCGCGTCAAACGCTGAGAATGGACTCAACCAATTGAACATGGTCCTACTGCGCACTGCCGTACGGGGCTGACAGACCTCTGACGAAACTGCTAACGTGGCTGAGCGCTATCATCGTGCGGCGCGTGAAGTTCAAAAAAAGATGTTTATTTTTTTAATCACGATCTGTCGCGGAACCCGTAGCGACCGCTCGCGGAACTTTAGGGTTCCACGGAACCCCGATTGAGAAACCCTGGTCTAGCTAGCGACTTCCTGCTTTCTGACCGTTCGTCTTGATGTTCAAGTTAACATATCAGCTTGGACATTACCCTGTCTGGTTTCACCACAGAAAAATTAATGATTCCATAATCGCTAACAGGTGACCCTGGTCGTCAGGTAAGTACAGCCCAGCCTGGAGCTATCAAATTTGAATGGCACATCGGCAGAGCTTCAGAAAATATTTTTAGATTTACTGGCCATTTAACAACGTCCACTCGACCATATTCTGTGACCTGGACTAAAGGACTCCTTTCCATCGGCCTCTGACAGAATCACTACACCGCAATATGTAGTAAAGACTAAGGCATATCCCTCAGCACTGCGTTAGAAATGTCAACCACGGGATGCAAATCGAAGACTGTAGTAACGCAGTAATAAGAATGTAGGCCTTGGCACCTCTCAAATGATCGGCGGACTTTTGTCTTTACCGTATATCACAGACTCTTAACGTTCAACTTCCTGGGTATTTTTCTCCGAAGTTTTACCGATTCCAGCAACGGCAACGACATCGATAACAAAAATACCTTCGTAATAATAATAATAATAATAATAATAATAATAATAATGCATTAGAGAAAACATCAGCTGAAATAACAAAGAAGCTGTGCGAAGTTCCACAGATGCCAAAGATGAACAAAATCCGGAAATGACAGACGTTATGAGGATGCTTAGCTTTTTTCTGCCATGGGACACAGCAACAGGGCCAAACAGATCCACCACCAGGTCGCACTTAAATGCAAATTACAGACATGATAACAAATACGAATATTTGCAATAAACCGCTTTGGTACACGAATATGCACTATTCTACTTTTTGTACAGACGAACACTGACAGACTATAAATCATCCCAAATCAGACGTACCCGAAAGAACAGAAGATTTCATAAAAGAACAACAACAACAACAACGAAGACGATAACCTGATACCCTAAGTCAAAAACTGTAATTAATGTAGCACAAGAATCAAGTATATGTAATTCAAGTTCTTTAGCTATCATTGGAGTTATCCCAAAGAAATTCCAAAATGGTATCAAACGCGCAAAAGTACCAAACAAGAGAAACGTTCTGCTTCAGTAGCAGCTGATATTAGACACCTGTTTAGAGCCCGTGAAGTTTTTAAAATATAATATTCCATTAAAAAGAAAATACTTATTTTTTTATACAGCCAGTTCGACATATTTTCGTACACTCTAATTTTATATTAAACACGCACCTAATGACACCCATTCACATTATTTACGTCTTTCTAATTCGGATAATTTTCTCCCTGTACTACAGTAGGCTTATCTCTCCACCTCTCTACTGAGTAAGTTGTTGAAGCTGAAGACTCAACTGTTCCTTTTTCATGAGCAACCTTTCGCTCATTCCGTGCTGTACTCGTATGGCCTGCTTAGTTGAAGAAAGTCGCTGAATAACGTAAGGATCAGTTAACCATTCTGTAGATTCATGCTGCTGCTGCATCTGCAATGGCTTTACAGCACAAACACAGCCTTAGCCTCCTCAGTCCTTATGAGGTTTCGAAACATTAATTTTTTACGGGGTGAGGTTGTCAGCCCCACGCCCAAGTCCCAGCCTGGAGGTCAAGGGTGTCCCTATTTGTCTGGGTCATCATCTTCAACGTGTCTTGCATGGGAGGCCCTACCAGTAGCTACGCTACTGTCAGCATAGCTCTCAGGATCATTTGACCACGCAAGCCCCACCACTACGTCAAAGTAGGATACCTTCGGGAGGTTGCAGGTTCGTACAGCAGCTAAAATTTCTCGCGTACGAGTAGTTAGCATATCAAGTGTTTCCACTCTTATGTCCGCGGGTTTGCTGTCTTTTCTCACTCCTTGAGATAAATACCAAGTTAGTACCTCGAAAAAGACTACGACCACTTCCTCCTAAAACCCTTTTCATATCATTATTCACTAATCTCTGTACCAGTTGACACTACACAGTCTGAACTACTGACAGTGTTGCTAAAGTACCACAAGTAAGTAGACATTAAAGAGACCTGAATAGGGTTCAAGAATCTCTGTTCTGTCGCGATTTTCTTTGGACATGGGTCTGTCACTTCAGACAATGGCAGCGAATGACGCTAGCAAAGAGACACACACACAGACAGACTGGCTGATGAGAGATAGCGGGCGAGGCTGGACAGGAATCAACTGCGACAGGCTGTACTGCGTGGCCCCAGAACGACGGCTAGCCGCCTAAATCACTCACCGAACTGACGGTATGCCATGACGGTAAGACAAGCTCACCAAAGGTGAAAAACGTCCTCACTAGAAACGGAAGACAGTACAAGGGGTCGTACTACGACAATTTTCTAACTCGTTCTTCTGCAGTTCGTTGCAAGAAAGACGTAGTGCATTCTGTTGTTAATCTTGTTTCAGGTTTCTCTGGTTTAATACTTGCCGTGTAGCTGTCCCCATTAATTTAACTAGTGAAGCATACGTAAGTCGGCTTTGTACTTATTGATTTGGTTTCTTTTTTGGGAAGGATGTTTCACACGTTATCTTGTTACCTTAAAGTTTATGCTAGTTATATATCTGTGACTGTGTCTGCAGACGTCGGAACAATTCTTTAATTCTTCTGACGTAGATTGCTCTCTTTTGGAATGTGATGACATCAAGTCTGATAGATATTTTATAATGTTTCGAAGGAAGCTGTTGTCTCAGTCTTCAGGACCCTTACACAGATTCGCAGGCGTGTGTAATTCAAATTCACTTTTCAGTCTATCATGGCATACTTACGATAACCCTTGTAATCAAGGCGAGGTGTAAGCATTAGCGTTTCGAGAACATAAATTCAAGTTTATGCCCTATATACTTACCAGTAGTCTATTCAGAATAAAAATTAAATTATAAATTTGGTTCTGCGCCTAAAACACTATACCACGAAGAGGTACTGGGGGCGTGAAGGTAGTGCGCTCCCATCATTTTACCACTTGTGAAACAACCCCTCATTTCCCTTAGACAGGAGGTTGTGTGAACCTCAAAACCGGTGTGTAGAAATTCGGGAAGAGAAAAGTAGCCAATAAGGACTTCGCCAGGCATGGCACGTACGCCGCTGAGCTACTGGCCGGTCACGTCATGAGATGCACCAAATCGACGTTAAAACTTAAAATAATAAAATATAGGAATCCATTGACTGAATGATGTTTTCACTTTTTGGGAAGCAAAATTTATCTACATTATACTCGTATATACAGATTAAGTTCATGCCCCACAGAGAACACAATGTGTTCCTATTAGAAAGGCCAATTGGTGAATGTCGTATGATGAAATAATCGGCGTATACAGTGTGAGTCACACGGAACACAAAAATATAAATGTGTAGACAAAACACAAAGTGCTGAGTTTTCAGCCTGTCAGTATACATAGCAACCACTAGGCTTTTTAGGAATTTAACATAAGGGTTTCATGTTTATTTTCCGCCCTCCCGGTGGGAGACTAGAGTGGCTCGCCATTGTGTCAACTGTGACAGTACCATACCGTCACTGCTCACAGTGGTACAAAACACACTGTACACCCCTACACATGAAAAGACGAGGGAAACTTCCAGGAAGTAAATTTCCACCTGTGCCTCAGTTGCAATTCATGAAGTGGTACAGTAAAAGGCCTTTCCTATCCCATGGTTATTATTATTATTATTATTATTATTATTATTTTGTTGTTAGGAGTAGTACTGGATGTGGTGGGGGTACTAATAATTAACGTCTTATTAATTACTGTAATCGATTACAAGAGTGTTTCTGATAAGTCTGTTTCTTATTGATTGATGGTTTCAGTTATGATGATGATGATTGTTATGATGATTATGATGACGGCGATGAACACGACGACAAATTGCACACAAATTAAGCCCTTGGTTTCTAATTATCGGCCATGTTACGGACAAAACACACTTTTGATTTCATCAAGCAGCTTCGCACTAGAGTATTATTATTGTATTACGCTCTCGCCAACATTACAGTGTATGTACGTATACTGTTGTAACCAAAACCTGTAAGGTTCTGCGCTATTGGCACCACTACGTATGTAGGCTTGTGACCTATTTTATTGCGGTAAGTTTTATAGAAACTTTGATGTCAGGTCCGTGAAAATGGCGTGATATAACGCCGAAATATGAGGAGCTATGTAAAAGATAGTGCGAATAAAATATAGAATATTGCAAAAAAAAACTTTAAACACCAACGAATGCACAAAGAGTTTTTCCGTCATTATAACACAGTCCTACATGTTTCGACCCTGCTGGGTCATCTTCAAGGAGAAACTTCACACGTTGTCGTTTCCGTGCTGTTGACTGTGCACAGTCAACAGCACATTCTCGCTTAACTGTATAGTGCAACCTAGTGTGGCGATAACGGAAAGTTTCTCCCTGAAGATGACCCAGCAGGGTCGAAACATGTACGAGTATGTTATAATTGACGGAGAAAACTCTTTGTGCATTCATTGGTGTTTAAAGTTTTTTTTGTATAATATAGGGCACGGACATGGAACACATTAAAAATAGAATATTGCATTTGTTGGTGTTACATAATTTTCTTATTTCCTGTTAGAAGTGCAGTGATAGCAGCCAAAAATATTGTGTTACAGCCCGAAAGCTAAACACCTTGAATGCCAAGGCACGCAACTGGACATGACTCCAAGTTAGTTCCATTCACTTCCTATCCTGGCGATCTGTATCCCTAAAATTTTTAAATAATATTTTCTGTCCCACAAATGAGGGTTCTCTATGGGGTTTCCGCACAAAAACTACAGATTCATTCCTTGTTACCCGATTATATTTTATTTTGTCTGATCTTCCTAGATCTCACATTCCTTACGGCACAAAATGACCTTTATACGACGTATAAAGGTACATTTTTACCGACTCTGACTCCGACCTCAGTCTAAAATCTTAACTAGCTACTCCAAATCCAGAGCCCTGATAGCCACAGTAACCATTAGACTTATACTTAAATATAGGTTATAAGTCTAAAAAGTAGTCTGGTGATTCACGTGGTGGTGATGAAATATCTTATAGTTTTACCATTACTAATACATATTGAGCTTTTATGAAGGACCCGGAGTCGGAAGTTTTAAAAATCGAGGAGTCGGAGTCAGAAGTTTTAAAAATCGAGGATCTGGAGTCGGAGCTTTTGTGTAGCGACTCCACAGCCCTGGAAGTAACATTACACGTACTATAGCGTGTAACGAGCGAACAGTTGCAACATTACATTCTCTAGAGCAGGCCTGCTCATCCTTTTATATGGTGTGGGAAACTTAGAAAAAATTTTGTCTGCATGCGGGAAATATTACGTTCCGTGCATAAAATGAAGAATGAATAAACATACATACTATTATATGTATAACTTTGCCTGTGTATTTTCCTACACGGCATGTGCATTAAGAATATACTGATAATCATAGGAACAATATAGGCAACGTACGTATAATGTAATAGTGAGGCGCGTTCGCCTAACCACTCTTGCTGTGCAAATGCAACAATGTCTTTTCTTTCCTTTGTAGCTATTATTTCTGACCTGCATGTAGTTGTCAGCAGTATAAAATCGTCTAGTGTTGCCATATAAACGCAACACTCTGTTGCCTTTATATGGTTGCTGGCGCAGGCCTTGCTGTCGGCAATATAAAAGTGTTCAGTGTGGCCATGGAAAAGCAAGGATGCATACCCTTTGCACTGTTGTCGGGCTACAAAATATTTCGTACTGCTGTCAGTATGAAAGTACTTAGCTCTTCATGTAAAGTGCCTGACATGCTCATCCAGTTTTAACTAAATTTGGAGTTTGCGACATATTTTCATAAAATTTTCCAGTATAAAATTCCACGAAAATTCGTCCATTGCGAGCCGCGCTAATACGTTCGGCCATACACACGTACATACAAACGGGAAGACATGACGAAGCTAACAGGAGCTTTTCGGTATTTGTAAGTACGGGCCTAAAAACTTATAAAAAATGCAACTCATAACAGAGGCTAGGGTGTCGCTATTTTTAGCACATATTTACAAAATGAATTAATAATGCAAAGCATGTCTCCAAAAATAAATATCTCATAAGTTTTCAAAATTGCTTCGGCGTTCTACGTCGGCTTTGCCAGGGAAAGGATTAAAAGACTTTTTCTCAATTCTAATGTATCCGCGGGCAGCGTAACACTGTGTCGCGGGCAACATGTTTTTCGCGAGGTGCGGGGTGAGCGGCCCTACCCTGGAGACACAGGTCGTTCGACGTACATGACTGTAAATATCGGCTATAAAGATGATAGAAGCCGATCCCAGTGGCCACGCGGTCTAAGGCGTAAGTCTGCGGCCGAGCGCTTGCTGCGATCCTGGGCTCGAATCCCACCGGGGGCATGGATGTTTGTCTTGTACTTTGTGTTGTCAGTCCTACAGACTGTGATGTGTGCTTGAGTGTGGTCAAATGAAATCATAAAAAACCCTCGACACCTACTGTGAACGAGTAGGTAGAAGAGGGAAGGACTAAGAAAGAAAGACGATAGAAAGTAAATAATAATAATAATAATAATAATAATAATAATAAACTGGACATCATAATCCGTGGTAATGGAATAGGCGCATGTATGTTAATGGATGCTGCAATTTCAGGAGACTGAAAATGACCAAAAAAGAAGCAGAGAAGACTGTAAAATATAAAGACCCTACAACAGAAATAGAGCTAATGTGGAATATAAAAACAACAGTGATACCAGTAATCATAGGGGCAACTGGAACCGTCTCAAAATCATTCGGAAAATACCTGAACAATATACCGGGAAAGCACAAAATGAAGGAACTACAGAAAACAGCCATATTGCGGAAAGTACTAACGTAAAGTACAAAATATTCAACATGGGAAGTAACATTACATGTGCCATAAACTGTAACCACACAATAGCTGCGACACTCTATACGCTATCAACATGGTTTGTTTCAGGTATATAATTATAAAATCGTAAAGGTGATAGCCAATAATAATAATAATAATAATAATAATAATAATGGTCTCCATTTGCTCTTTTCGAAAATGAGCAGATCTAATCGCAGCACGCCCGCTATGTCATGGTTGTTCTCCACGTCCAGAATTGCATGCCTGTCAGAGCGTGTCGTACTGTCTGCAAGTGTGCCGTGACGCGGGATGCTGCTGGCGTGGGAACGATAGAGTGTCTTACTTGAATCAGAGCTAGCGACCCTGTTGCCATTTATGGTCCAGTTTTAACGAACATCCAGCGAAATTACATAAAAATATTAATTCAGCAATTATACATGTCACTTAGCGTTGTGAGGGTAACATTGTTCACGAATAAATGGTAAAGTGTTCAGAATTCTCTTAGAGGAACACTTTGTTAAGCGATATATTTTGGTGCGGAGAAGTAACTTGAGTGCTGGTGTTATGATGAATCTGAGGGAAAAATGGTATGAAGATATCAAGTAGCTATAGTGCCTGGTTCAGAATCGTTCTCAGCAACATGCAGTGTCAAAATTCTAGTTATATAATCAGGCTTAATTTTTATAATTACGCGAATTTTTTATTTAAAATCGTCCATCTTGTGAGATACGTTCGAAAATCTCAGTGTTTCAGCTTTTTGTTCAACTTCCGTCTTCAGATGACTGGCATTATAATCATATTTTCCGTACTTTTTAGGCGCGTTCGCAAAATTGCGAAAAGCGACTATTAGTTTCGTCATGTCCGTCCGTCCGTCAGCCTGTCTGTCTGTCTGTCCGTCCGTCCGTCCGTCTGCCCATATGAAAAAACTCGGCTCTTACTGGACGGATTTTCGTGAAATTTGATATGTGAGTATTTTTCGAACTCCTATTGAGACAATTCAAGCTTGATTAGGATCTGACAAGAATAACCGGTACTTTAGGCGAAGATCTATGTGCATTTATGATCATATCTCGCTGAACTGTTCTCAGAATGAGAAACGTTACGGAAAAGTCACATAGAAAATCAAAACATATTTTATGTTCAAGTTTTTTTTTCGAAACTTATGCTGTTTAGAGGTAATGTCAATAATTATGTTACAGTCAGACGGGCCACAGATAACAATGTAATGCAGCGCAAGGAAGATGCGATTTGCATGCAGGGTAACTAAGGCAATGATGCAGACACAGTCATAATATTTAATGTTTATTCCTTCATAGCGGATTAATTCCGTCTGATGTCATAAAATGTTTTACGGCAACGCTTACAAAAACTGAGTAACTACACAACGAGCTATCTGTCATTACGATCTGTTTGGCCAGATAGGAACAGGTGGTGGGCTCTTGTAAATGCGGTAATGGACCTTCGCGTTCCACAAAATGTGGGGAATTTCTTGACTAGCTGAAGACCTGTTAGCTTTTCAAGAAGGACTCTGCTCCATGGAGTTAAGTTAGCCAGACTGTACGTCTACAGAAAGCCATGAGCAATTACATGAAGACCTACACACATTTTATTGTTGCGTGCGACATAAGTTCGCCATAAAAGCATTGTTGTGCAGCACTCAACATTTGTATAAAGTTGACAGTGACGTGTAGGTCAGCAACACAGAAATGATGCGTTGTTTATGTCCACTGCAAAAATGGTTGTGCGAACGACCCATGGTGTTACGTTGTACGCACATTGCCTATCTTGTTTATATTAAGATCAGCCACGACTGTTGGGATGGAACCCATAACCTTTCGAACACAAAGTTAGTACACTAACCACTGTAGTCCGGACGTCGAAAAAGCGACCCGCTGGTCCTACGTGTTCTGCTTGGCCGAGAGAGGCGGTACGACTGAGAGTTTTAGCAAAAATCATTTTAAAAAATTAGCTAGCAGACATAAACTAGTAGGGCAGTAGGAACTAACAACCTACTTGTCGCTTGTGTACTACAGATAATGTCTGGATTCTTACAGATACCTAACAGGCTATGTTTACAAGTCCGGTCAATAAAAAAATTCCTGCGACCCCCGCACAAATGAAATTCTGATTCTGTAGTTCAGTATTGAAGAAATCTGGTGGATTCTCTACTGGAGCATGGATCGACGACCGAAGGAATAGAATTCAGAACTGCGTATAACACCAGATTATATGTAGCCTCTATCTGTTTTGCTTTTGATGGACTTTAGGCTTGCATCATAAAGAACATTTCGTACGAATGAGAGAAACAGAGCCTAATAAATAACCTTCAGAATAAAATAGGTCATTATTTATTTGGATGAGCCTAATGTGTATTTAGTTTCTCTCTTTTATATCCTCTATTTCAGACCTAAAATTGCAATTCACGGATAAATTTTACAGACGTAAAAAAAATCTTTTACTAAAATACTGTTATAAATATAGGGTGTTTTTTTCCTGTTTGATCGACAAGTGCCGGCCCAACGCTCCGACCTACCCTCCACCAGCGCTGCATCGTACGCCGCGTGTCGGGGAGGTTTAACGGTCAGTGATGGGAGCTAGACAAACGATCGCAGTGATCATAACCGTTAGGAAGTCCAACAAAACCTCACAAGAGCGTCGAGCCGGCGCTTATCGGTCAAGCAGGAAAAGAAGCACTCTATATAATAACACATTAACAAGATATCTGCGCTGTTCTTGGATTTTACGCGGCGTCGAGTGGTAATCCTTTACCGACGTTTCGGGACAATATATCCGTCCCATCTTCAAAGGTCAAGAAGTTCATTGGACTTCTTGACCCTTGAAGATGGAAAGGATACTTTGCCCCGAAATATCGGTAAAGGATTACCACTCGACGCTGAGTAACACCACAGAGGAGTGCAGATGTAATCAACATCGCGGCTGAAGCCTGATATCACGAACACATGCAGACGTGCATGTTGTTGACGAATTAATTCTCTGTTTAATGACACTGTTTCATTTAAACAACTTATATAGCAGCAAATTCGAGGGGAAAATGTAGCCAGTGGCTGTCCCTTTCAAGTCCTTCGACATAAGAAATTGCGGAAAACAATGTAAAAATTCAGTCGAGATTGCTGGGAACACGGATATTAAACACAGGTCTGGACTATTCACACTGCACGCCTCTGTTCGGTTCTACTGCCATGTGGCTAAATGCGCCGACCACAGACACTTTCTGTATGTTTTTTTCGGGCCTCACGATATTCCGCTGGTGTTAAGTACATAGCGTAGGGACGTCTGTAGGCCTATGAGACGATACAAACCGCTTGTATGAAAGAATGTAGATCTCCGTAGAAAGCCACGAGGATACAGGGCAGGAGGTCAGTGGGGGTGGGGAATTGGTCACGGGACTGATAAATCACAGAGAAGGATCGGTCTGTAGGGCAGCCGGGGGAAGTGGGCCCCCTAGCGCAGGCCATATTTGTCTAAACATTCATGTCTGCTTGTGGTATGTAAAATGGGTTATGTGGCAAAAGGTGCAAATGAGGCAAACTGACTGACATTATAAGCCGACAGGACAACAAGTCCAGCAGACGGATCCAAAAGAATTTTCCTAACAGGTGTTATGGACTGTTACGTTACAAGTCTGGCTAGTTTATTCACCTTGCAACAATTGGGAATGACGTTCGGGATTTGTTGTTAATTCTTGGGTACTCACGTTTGCTTCGTAAGTGAATGCGTATGTCTTGCAAGTGCTTATTCACTGACATTGTCAGTAATAATATGTGCTCAATACTAACTGGCTTACTAGCTGAAGTAACTGTCCACCCTCTTCCCGGTACATATACGTATATTGTGTTGTTTGGCAGATTTCGCTGGTCATTTTCCATAGGCTCGCCTCACAAAAAATTTCCACGTTTAACGAATACATTTTCTGTTCGAACTGACGCGTGTCTGCGGGCCAGAGGAAAAAAAAAAAATGCCCGGCACCTTCTGTAAATATGGTGAGTAAAGAGCTAATATTGTCAAACACTGAACTAAACCGCCTGGACCTCGACACAAGGCAAATTGGAATAGCATAGAATGCTGCGCAGTTTGCCATCTTGCGAAACCCTCTAACTGATGAGTGACGCGTGTTGTCAGATAAAATAATGTCGCTGAACCATCGATCCTCATTCGCTGTTGAATATTAAAGTTGTGTGGGATGTTAAGTTATGTCTACTGGTAAATACAGAGCCTTTTCTATCGCCGAACTGAACACAGCAACTATGACGGTATGTCCCGCAGGCTGCAGGCTTTTTATTCGATGGAGCTACCGTGCTCGGTAAGAAGATGAAAGCAAGAGACTGGAGTTACCTACGTTTTGAAGAAGCGTAATGCTTTAAATCTTAAGGCCTAAGTAGTCCAAGAAGTTTGTCAAAGTGGACTTCGGTACTTGAAAAAGTGATGTTTACCAGTCGACATTGCATAAGATCCCAGAAGAATGCAGTTTTCCAGCAACATCACTGCGAGAACTTTAACTCTCTATTAGCAGTTGTTACCAGTGTAGTCATTAAAATATTAATATTCTCTTTGATGTGGCGCCTTGGAATTCGGTAAATAAATAGCAACCTTTCGGGGAAATACGCATACCTCTACCTTCAGGGTAGAGAACAAGTGTTACTCTTCTACCCTCAAGATGAAGACAGTATATTACTCCGAAATTTTGATATCTGTCTACCAAATTTCACGGAAGGGACTAATATTTATAGTCACTTCATTAGAACCTCGAAGTTCACACGCTTATTAAAAAGCTGCCATCGAGCTTTATGGTTAGGCAAAAGAATGTATTTTTAAGTAACTTTGATTCCAACGTAAAGATTTAAGTCACCTTAGTCCGTAACGTAATTTAAGTCACCTTAATACCATCACACCTAACAATTTAAGTTACCTGAATACCAAAGGCCTTAGCACCACCACACACAGGCTAGGGCCTATGTGTGGTGGTGCTAAGGCGTTCGGTCACATGATTGCCGAAAGAAAGGACATAAGTTATTTTATAACTAGCCGTAACATTTCGAGTAACCTTAATTTCGAACGTAATAACTCAAGTCACCTTAATACCCAGACGTTTCTTTTCGTAGTCCTTACCTCTTCTACCTACTCATAGTAGGTGTCGAGGTTGTTTTTATTTTCACTTGATCACACTCAGACACACACCACAGTCGGTAGGACTCCTCTGGACGAGGGATCGGCCCGTCGCACGGACCTTTACCTGACAACACGAGCACTCAGAAGAGACAAACACCCATGCCCCCGATGGAATTCGAACCCACGATCCCAGCAAGCGCTCGGGCGCAGGCCTACGCCTTAGACCGCGTGGCCACTAATACCCAGACTTTAAAAAATTAAACCAAATGATAAGACGCTACTTTATCATCGATAACACGCGTAATAACAAGTGTGTAAACTGCATGAGAGGCAGAGCAGACTGACCAGTCACAGGTCTGTCATACATCTTGCAGTAAAGAAATCGCTATAGGATTGGCCTATACTAACTAACTAACTAACTAACTAACTAACTAACTAACTAACTAACTAACTAACTAAGTAAGTAAGTAAGTAACTAACTAACTAGCTAACTAGAGTTCTTCTTGAGAATTTAACCGGTCCTCACGTACCACGAAATTCCCCGCACTTTATGAAACCCGGAGGCTCATTGCCGCACTGACAAGATCCCGCTACCTGTTCCGATCCTTAGCCAGATCAATACATTCCATGCCCCCATCCCACTTCTTGATGATCCATTTTTATATTATCCTCCTATCTACGTCTAGGTCTTCCAAGTGGCGTCTTTCCCTCAGATTTACCACCACAAATTCTTTATGCACCTGTCCTCTATTCACACGTGCGACATGCCCGGCTTGTATCATTCTCCTTGACTTGATCACACTAATAATATTTGGTGAGGGGTAAGGCTTACAGATCATGAAGCTCCTCTTTATGCAGTCTTCTCCTCTCCTCTGTTGCCTCATCCATCTTAGATCCAAATATCGTACTCAGTACTCTATTCTCAAATACCCTCAGCCTATGTTCCTTTCTCAGTGTGATAGACCAAGTTTCACACCCATACAAAACAACAGGCAAGATTATAATTCTGTTATATTTTAATCTTTACATTTTTGGGTAAAAAAATTCCTCTTGTTTGTCATCCGTATTACAGAGTGTATAAGTGAATTGTCATGGAACATGCAGACCCTCTCACAGTTGCATTACTGCCCAACGTACAGCTGAGCGACCCCCACTGCAGGCTCAGTTCTGTGATAAAAAGTGCGCCCAGCATTGTTGCAGTGCAGTATATTGAGGACGAACAGTGTTTAAGGGCATTTATTTTCTGCAGTGTGAAGGGTTCCGATATGTTATTTATAAAATGAGCATTACTGGTTTCTGTGACATGACACTGTGCAGACTGCTAGGGCGTTACCAGCATTTTGGAGAAAGCTGCTACCTCCGTCTTCAGGGTATTTCTTCCTTAAATATGGTACCGGGCTGGCACATTACATGGTGTCACATTCAAGAGGACTGCAGTCTTCATATTCACCGCTGTGGGCACCTCAAATTCCTGTATGAAATATCCCGCAGGTATGCAAGCACAGTGCGACCCTGACTACATTGACATTCTACACAGTGTAAATTAGCTTTGCATTATCCTGTACCAGTTCTGTGCTCATTTGTTCTCTTTCGTGGGTTTATTCACATCAGCGTCTACACCGATTCAGAACTTTGTCTCTACTCGCAATGTGCTTTCAAGCAGTGTCAGGATATTGAGTTGTTTCTTCAGTTATTTTAAGAAGCTTTTTCAATTGCGAAAATTTTGTATCACGGAATAAAGAATGGTCCTATGTAATCTCCATTTCAAATTTAATGTCAATATATCGATGACGTGCAGGCCTACAATCTTCATTGTTTCGGTAATGTACAACTACAGACAGCTTACTTGAAGGTTCAATTAAGATACAGAAGAAAATGAGTTAATTTGGACCACGAAATGAGACGTTATTCCTTAAGTCGTACGGGGAACTACATTTTTCCTCAAGTACTGCTGAAACAGAATACATCCATTGTATGCTAACTTGGCGGTCCCTTAACACTCGATACGGCTGTCAACTTATTCGCCATTCTTCATTACAGCATGTTCTGTAGCCCATTGTTTAAATCTGGCTTTCAATTAATTAACAAATTAACCTTTTTATAGCCCAAGCGTAAGAATTTCAATTACAGAACTAATCACTTTCAAACACAATAATTTCTGCTAAGTTAAACTGAAACTAAACGTGTTCAATTCCGCCAAACCTGCCACTCTTAATTTTGAGGTATTAAGATGGTGCTCAGCCTTGGAATTTTAACACTGACGAGAAGTGCAGAGGTACTTTACAAGATGTAATTCTAGCATGATTTTGGGGATTGTTATAAAAGTTGCTGAATATCTTAATCTGTTTGTTAACATTGCTGCGCCTCATTCGGCGGGCCCCAGAGTTTAATGTGGTGGATATCACGGCTGACATTTTCCTCGCCTTCAACGGTCACTCCAAAAAGTTCCGGCGGCGCTAAGAGCGGCCACTTCTCCCGACGCCGAACTCGGATCTCCTATATGAGAAGCCGGCACGACACTGCTTGAGTTATTCACGGCCTTTATTAATTGTGGCGGCTGAGGTTATTCATAATAATGAAGAAATAATAACTCAGTAACTCCCAGTTTTTGGGCTTTCTGTTACGTTGAGTTGTGAAATCTATACAAAGGTCAAACTCCATAGATGTATGTCACACCTTCACGACTGACATATTTAACATTTATTTGTCACTTGTGGATACTTGCCACCTCGTGGGAACGTTGCATTTGCACATATGTTGGCCACTTGTTCTTTTCACACCGACTGTCGATAAACATGCCGCAGTACAAAGGAATCACCAATATTTGTTTACTAGGCACTTCAAGACGCGTTGAATTCTCATGACTTGTTTATACTTGGCAAATAAACCAGTCGAAAAACACCAAGGACATTATTTATTTGGCTCCTTGTATAGTGTACAATCTTTGGCGTATTTGGAAAATGTAACTACAAATCATGAGAACGCGGTTTTATTTTTGGAACACCACGCGATGAAGAAGAAGGAACCGATTAAGGTTAAGTACAGTACAGCACTGGCAGAATCGTAAAAACTGAAAAAGTAACTGCCCTGAAACCTACTAAACGCACAAATCGTAGCACAGTACATGTTTTCGACAGTCAGGTAAGCTGAAGAAGAAGTTGAGAAAAGAGGGGTAATGGGGACAAGGCGCGGTGTAGCCGAGGACAAGTGGGGGCGGGAGATGATGCTGTGTGCTAGCAAAGGAGATTTATTTAAATAAAAAGAAGAGACTCAGACTGTCAAATAGAAAACAAGTCGTAGTGGGCCTTCAGTGCACACACATGAGAAGCGGGAGAAGAAGCGAAGTTGTTTCGTATCATCTCGTTCCTCCATAACAACCACTTTAAAAACCATGGCGACGTTTATGGCTAAAGGTAAAAATAGTCGTCGTACAGCCTGGCACAAGAAATTGTAAGTTCTTAATTGAAACATCTTAAATGAAATTACTGTCCAGCTTTCCCCATTGTCCCTGCGTAAGGAGTGGAGTAATTATAGCTTTATTCAAAAAGTTTTGTCACTCAGTTCACAAGGTTGTCTCTAGTAACGTTTCTTTATCCCAAGGTGTAAAATTTTCAGAACAAAACATTGCTTCAGTGTTGTGTACATTTTAATTTTTCAGACATTATTACAGCAGCTCTTGCACTTTTCATGGGATATGCTCTTTGATACTGCCGATCCCAGTGGCCTTGCCGTCTAATGCTTGGGTGTGCGGCCGCTGTCTTGCTGGTTTTTCGGATTTGAATCCCGCCGGGTGCATGGAAGTCTGTCTTTTCTGTGCTTTGTGTTTTCAAGGTAGAAGTCTGCGACGGGCTGATAACTTTTCCAGAAGAGTCCTACCGAGTGTTGTGTGCCTGAGTGTGATCATGAAGCCTCGACAATGAGGAGGCCCTGGCTCACTCTTGGCTGTTGTGCCATGGGGAAAAAAGCCTCTCTTTGATATTAAATATAACATGTTACAAACCTTTGCGCACTTGCAACAAAATTTTCGAAAGTGTAAATACTAATTTCGCTATGTCTCTCTGCCAGAATTTCAGTCTATCTTGTTTACTTAACGATGACGTCAGTATTAGAGGCTATATACCTTCGAAAGGTAATGAATAGCGAATTGCGATAAATGTGGAGTGAAGCGGACACTGCCACTTTAAGACACTACCCCAAATGTGCCTGTAGAGGGTGAAGAAATATGCGAAAATCGCCAGTTATGATAAGAGCCTTCCCAGCAGACTTGAACCCGGGAGGTTCAAAATATGAAGAAGTGATATATATTGACCACTCAGGCTCTAATGTTTGTCTGATAGAAGCCAAAATTTTGGTCAAAACCGGATAATAACTGACACGTTGCACCGAGATCTCTGCGCCTTTCTGCGTGTGTCAATGGATGTAACTCGTTCAGTATTTATCAGCCATAAAAATGTTGGAAAAAGCTGCAGAGAGGAAGGAACATATATATTGCAAAGCGTGCACCTTTCCCACAAATCGTGTGGTCTTCGAAATAATGAAATTAAATGAATGCACCTGAATTGTTACGCTACGCATATATTTACCTTGTCTGAAGCTTGCAATATTCGGGACGATATCGATTGAAGTTAAGGATGACTTGCAGCTTAAACAAGGAAGCACAGAAAGCAACGAGGAACCATTTTAACACTCTGAAGCTGTTGTTCTTCTAGGTAACTTTAAAATTTCGGTCCTAACTAGCAGACAACACACTGCGATCTCAAACACAAGTACGGCCCAATTATTGCGGTTCAGCAAAATAATCATTCTTTATTGAGAATCATATGAACTCTCAAGACACTGGGCAAAATGCAGAGTATTAGTGTTAAAGCAGATTGTACATATATTTACCACTGTGCTTCAGAGTCTTACATATGAAGAAATGCACTCAACATTACGGAAACTGGAAACCTGCCGGCTGCTGCAGATTCTGTAACTACTTTAGAACTTTCTTTACGCACAATCATAAATGCCACTGGGCTAGGCGAACTGATTGAGAGGGAAGGCAGTCTGAGTGCTCTGGTTGACAGCCTCGCCACGAGAGCTACCCGGATGTCGAAATGTTCCTGACGCCCAAAACAACAATAAATAGCGTAAATACTGAAGGCTATTGTCTAGAGCGATTACGATGCTGTGTAATTAGTGCCCACGTTTCGGAGGAATCTACTGCCTTTATGTTATCCGATCCTGAAGAGGCAGACAGCAGTTTTCTCTGAAATCTCTACTTATCTTCCAGACTACACAGCGTCATATCCTAGATTACTTTACATTCACCGCCATGAGCACCTCAAATATCACAGTATAATTGTTGTTTACATACGGATAAATTAAATAAGTTGATTTGAGGTCCCGTACACAAACACTACGTATCTACTGACGGCCATTCGACATTACTTCAGTTATTCCTGCGCTGCAAGTGGGTCCGTTTTGAAGTGTCACAAAAGGAGAGCGCACCGCTTTAAAACACACGTGCACTCGTTATCCTCATCTGCCCAACCTTAAATATTTATTGTTTAATACCGTTTATTTGACAACAGTCAGTCTCTCAGGCTGTTCCAGCGTAGTGAGTGGGCTACGGGCTGCAAGACGGAGGGGCTGTGGTTCAGTTCGCTACTGGGAGAAGAGGCTCGCCGCTACCAGTGCCCAGACCGGTTCGGCTACCCAGCAATTCGCCTGTTTCGTAGATACTTGGGACTCTTTCTACGGGAGTAAAGCGGCCATGACGTGAAGCAGACCACTGACTTCTACCTCATATTGAGATTAATGCATGAAGTTATACTTCTACACACCCACATGTCTCTATGGCTTGTACAAGGACATTTTGCCTTTACCAGTATGTTATACTACACACGGGCTGTTCCCGGTGGCAGCACTCTCTATGGTGTGGGTCTGCGGCCGCACGCTTGCTGGGTTCGAATCCCGCCGGGCCCATGGATGCCTGTCTCTTTTGAGTGTCGTGTGTTGTAAGGTCTCTGCGTCGGGCTGATCACTCATCCGGAGGAGTCCTACCGATTGTGGTGTATCTGAGTGTGATCATGAAGCCTCGATCATGAGGAGGCCCTGGCCCATTAGGGGCTGTTGCGCCATGGGGAAAACAAGATAGATCTTTCTTTTAAAGACCCTATCGTCTTATCGTCCATCTGTGTGCAATGCGGAATATCAGTGAAATTGCGACTAGTAGCTGTTGGCAAAGCTTGAGTTAGTTACTTCTTGTCTTATTTACTGCTAGTGTCACAGAAAACGAATAAATGCAGCCTAACCACCGCTGCTGAAGGAAACTTTAGAGAAATACGAAGAAGAAATTAATCAAATTCTGCTCCTTTTCTTGTTAGATAGTAAAATAAGTGATCGCGTTTCCAAACATCACATCATGAACGCCTAGAGAAGCTGAGGAGGTGAAGCGCCACGTATTCGTAATTTCGACACTCGAACGAAGCGAGTGTTTAGCTTCACACATCAGTTGGACTCCCCTCACCCTTCCCGCTGATACCCGCTGGACAGGAAGCAAGTGGATCCCAGGACAGTCTGAAGGTGATGGAGGAGACAATATTCGCTGCCGCCGTCAGGACTCGAATTCCGGTCGTCCATTCCACTGACTGAGCTACCACCGCATTGTTGTCTCACTCTCGCTTACGGCACCAAACAGAGAGAAAACGGAAATCGTTACTGTTATGGCATGTTTTCTGAATTCGTGGAGGAGCCCACGCGTTGGTTCATGTGTTCGTGGCGACTGATATTGAGGGGATGTGTGTATTTGTGGTGCTCAGTCTCTCGTGTATTTGTGGTGCTCAGGTCTCTCGTGTATTTGTGGTGCTCAGGTCTCTCGTGTACTTGTGGTGCTCAGTCTCTCGTGTATTTGTTTTGATGGAATTAGTGTATTTGTTTAATAAACGTTTAGTAAGCTACTGGGACACCAATTCTTATTTAAGTAACGGTTTATCCGACAATTAACTTCCTTATTTTTCCCATTTTCACATAATGATTAGGCATAAAACAGAGTTCGGATTGTAAATATATTTCGGAAAATAAAGAATGACGCAATTTCAAACTTGCTTCATCAAGGTTCGCAAAGTATTTCTGGTTGTTTCGTGACTGAACGGTTATAACATATTCTATGTAAGTTACGGCGTCATATGAATTTGCTTTCCGTAACGCACTGGTCACCTTAACGTTAACAAGTCAGCAGGAGCCATATTTCATGTTAGGCACAGAAACTTGCCAATTTGATGGAGAAATTTTATAATTTTCCTTAGTCCTTGTCAGCCAATGCCGACACAGTTCTACCGTGCCTACAATACATACGGCTATTCTTGATTTTACTGAATCTTTCTAGGTTATGTCGGAGCAGTGCTAAGCTGGTTATCCTGTTGGAGTCTTCCAACTAACGCAAGGACAATGCTTGGAATAGTACCGCAAAGAATTTGCCATTGTATTTTCCTGTCACATCCCTTTGTTTCTATGCGCTGTCTGTCTGTCTGTCTGTCTGTCTCTCTCTCTCTCTGACAGTATGTCTAACGGTCTGTCTCTCTGTCGGCATGGAACAGCTCGACTACCACCGAGCAGATTTTCATGAAATTTCACGTTTGGAATTTTTATTAAAATTTGTCTTCACTTCCCGCTTTTGTTTAGCGTCGGACACAAATTGCAGACACTTCACACGAAGAATTAAATACATTTATGATGATGTATCTCCGTGACAATTCTTTATAATTTAGATAGGCCGTGTTCCCTGTGAGGTAAGAGCCGACGATATAAACTTGGGCATAAGCCTGTAAATCTCACCGTTAAACGCACATTTCAAGTACTCGCCTCTTCCAATTTTTTCTTGAAAATAGTCTCTAATTAAAACCTAGAGATATTAACGTTGCGAAAACGCCATAATATTTCCTAATTTGATTGTTTTCTTCCTATATTGCCTTCCTTGAACATGAATTTGACACTAAATATACGGTAAGATTTATCTATTCTTTCTTTATTCCATTGTATTTGCTTGCATGTGATACCTTGATGGTAAAAAGTCGTGTTGTTTCTGCAGTTTTGGTTTGGTTACTAATCCAAAGAAGATGTTGCCATGCCTTGCATTGAAATAAATGTACCTCATTCGTAATAACTGTATGGAGTACAGTTTTTATAAACTGATATTTAGTTCTTTAGCTCTTTAAACCTTTGGTGCCACAATTAAATTCCTTCTGCAACCTTCAAAACCCGGATTTAAATGAAAGGATGAGTTTGTTCCATGTAAAATCTTACCCCACCCCCAACCCGTCCTAAAATAACTAAATCCAAAGGGGAGAAAACCCAACAGGGCTGTGCAAGAATGGTCATAATTGGATGACAACAATGCTGGGTCGCTCTGGAATTGAACCCAGCACCCTATGACGCAGCATTTGCGTCGTTCAGCGCCAGAGAGTTCAGAAATTCTCTTCATTTTCTGGAACCCAGTGTTTTACTGCCATGTATACAATAGCCAGCCTCTTGTCCCTGTCTTGACATGAATTAATCCAGTACATACATTCTCATTCTGTCTTAAATATACATATTTTCTCAGCATTTACATCTAGATAAACCTTCTTACTTGTGACTGGTAAATTTTCTGTGTTTATGTATTGTATATACCATGCACGGGGTCGTCCAATAAATTAACATTGTTAAACCAGAAGAGTGGCTGCTGTCACTCATTCAGTTTCTGTCTAGCCTGGTTTGCTTGGACCATCCGAATGGAATATTCTAAAGCGCAACTGGAAAACTGTGGCCGATAAATTATCTCCTCGTTTCAGACCATTATGAATACGAAGCGCATCAGGCGAGTGTCTGCCTACCCGAAAACCTTTTATTTAAATACATTTAATTAGCCTGGATAACTTCATGAGTTTAATACACACCCTCCCACTCCTAAGTGAGTCACAGACTCTACTCAAACCTGCAAACACTTGAGGTATTGCCCACTCTCTTTTCATATTTTATAAAGTGTTTCACGAATGTAGAATGAAAAGTATTTGACCTGCTACGTCGAAGCCCTCAATGAGGATCCCACTGACTTCATATAGTACGGAATTAACTTTGACAGAAGAGTGCTGGATGACATTTGATGTGTACTTTATTGCCGTGACATGCCCCAGTCACTACGTCTGCTCGTTTTACCAGTCTTCTTCTAAATAGGTGCAACGATTGACCCCTTCCAATACTTGGGCAATTACTCTTTATTCAAATTAGGATTAATAACTGTTTTGATCTCAAAACGAACCTCCTGTTTGAATCACTTCTGTTAAAATTTGATTAACACCCGGTGATATATGTCGTTTATATTTTTGAATAGCCATCTCAAACTCGAAAACACGAGGCTTGGGTACTAGCAACTCCGGTGTATGTATTTCATACTGGATTGCATCCTTAAACCCGTGCACCTTTACTGAGAGATGCGATTGTTTCGTCTCTCCAAAATACTGCGTGACATTGCAGGCTGATCCCTCCTTTCATCGGAGACATTAATAACAGATTTAATAACACAGAAAGTTTCTTCTCCCACTAGAAGTAAAACTTTATGAAAAATTATAGCATTACAATTGAAAGCAGAGGAAGTAACAATGATGTGCTTATTTAATTAATTCGCTAGCATATTATTTGGAGTAATCGAAGTTCCTTAAACAGACTAGTACAAATATTTCCAAAGTAAATACTGAAGTATCTGTCAGTCATAATTATTTGTCCCTCTGTACACTCTTCTACAGAAATCCCAGTATGGTGTCAATTAAATTACTTATAATGGCTTGTAAATTAGTGTGTGTATCGGAATGCGTGTAGACATGCGTTTATTTACTACGTACCCTGCATTTTTGTTTTGTTGGAACATAGCTTCATGTTCTGCATAATAAGGTTTTCAACCTCTCATGTCACACAGTTGAAACAGACCGATGACGCACAAAGCTAGCAGTCTGTATTTGGATAAACACATCTTAAAGTTTTTGTTCTTCACAGTCGAGTGAATTGTATTAGTAACAGTCAAGGCGCAAAATACATTGTAACCCTTCACAACTATGCAAGTTACGATATACGTAACCAACAAATACAGACTGCACACACACAAACACACACACACACACACACACACACACACACAACAGGTTTCAAAAAGAGTCGTTTCAACCGGAACAGCATTAAGTTAATAAATTCGAATCATCCTTATAAAACATTGGAGAACAAATACAGTTTATTTTGTAGTCACGTATCACACGTCGTTTACTGATTGTATTAATATTCAGTTAATTAATATTTCGTGTAACATTAGTATTGTCACATATTGAATCTCCGTCTGTGTAAATGTTACCCTCATGTGTAATTATGAACAATTTACAAAAAGTAGTTCCAGGCTCACTGTCAGATGACTGACAGTGGTGCATGCTAAATTCACTGATTTTTGATTGCACGTACCACGTTAAATATCTGACAGTAAAAACCAAACATTCAATGCTGCTAAAATAAGACCCGCACAATAATTTTTCGTTTCAGAACGTACTGCATTAATCTTCGCCTTATATCTTTTCACATTGCCAGTGACCACTTCCCAAAATTTACAGCCGGATTTCTGAACTAATTATGTCTATTTGCAGTCAGTCAGCACTTTTCTTTCCTGTGGCGCAACAGCCCAAATCTGGCTTAGGCCGCCTCGTTTTAGACGTTTCTAGATAACACTCAGACACACCACACTCGGTAGGGCTCCTCTGGACGAGTGATCAGTCCGTCGCAGAGACCTCTACCTGATAACACACAAACACTCACAAAAGACAAACATCCATGCCCCTGGTGGGATTCGAACCCACGATCCCAGCAAGCGCTCGGCTGAAGGCCCACGCCTTAAACCGCGCGACCACTGGGATCGGCATTCATTCATCATAGTCTCCTTGATTTCGATATGTCTATAATGCTAGGTTACCTATATAAATCACGAAGCTATTTATTACGTGGTGCGTTTCCCCCACTTCGTTCTTCATAGGTCTACGCACATGATGTAATTGCTTAAGAGAGCCCGAAGGCGGCGGCTGGTGCTGAGAGTCTCAAGAGTATCTTATTTCTAGAATATCCTTAATTCTTTCATGTTGGATTAGGTCTGGGCAGGTAGCTTAGAAACTTTAGACGTAAAGGGAAACAGAATACACAATAAGATTAACAGCGAACAGTATGTCAGATTACGGTATGAAGCATTTGGAGAAAATTGAGCTTTGTAATTTAACTGTAGGCATACAGGAATAAGAGGCAGATTGAGCCAGTTTTGCTCCCGAGGACGATTTAAAACCCTGTAGAACTGAAAATCGTGAAATGTAATAACTTTCATATTTATTCATTATTGTACCATATTTTCAAGCAACTTTGAAGTATGGAGTACTGGTGCGTACTGCGTAGACAGTTACATCTTAGCGATTTTAGTTAAGACCTCCTTTATACTTGACTTTAGCTAAAGGTTAACTTTACTTCTTGTTTCTTTAACGGCAGTAACTGTGGTCAACACCTCTTGCCACTTCCGCCCGGAAAATCTGCCCTGCACTACATTTTTTGCCTCAGCGAAGAATTGTAGTAGATTTGGCTTAATATTTTGCAGTATACTCATTATCCCAATGCCGTTCGTAACTTCATGTCCGCCTTTACCTTCATTTACTTGCAACATGCGTTTATACCACACTATATCGCACATAGTCACAGTTGTATGAACTACACACTTATCGCCCAAAAAACGCGTTCACAGCTGAAGCACTGGGTACTGTTTGTCAGTACAGTTCCGCTGTTTACTTGAGGTCCCTTCCCTACCAATATCTTTTACTGTGTTTAATTAAATTAATTATGTGTATATGACTACGAACTTGAAGAATGTGACCTTTTCCTAACTCAACATTTTACACATCGGTTTCGTAGTTTTATGCTTTAGGGTAGAGGTATGTTGTATCTACCTGCACACAAGTATGAACCAGGGAGTTGTTTAAACCGAACATGCAGCCTCACAGAACAAAAGCTAATTATTACCTCTCTATAATACCCATCGCATTCCTTCTGCTGGACCTTACCTCTACCCCCACGTCCTCCTCATTCTCTCCTTGGTGCTGGGGCCGCGGCATATCTCTAGTACCATCATTTCTTGTTTTCGACGGCCATGGAAACGGCAGAAGTCTGCGACCGTGACAGGCGAAGTTCAGTAATGGCCTATCGACTCCGAACCTCATTCTTTACTACTAATGTTACTGCTGCTACCACAGCCACTGTCACTACCAGTAATATCTACACTATTACGACATCTACTGCTGCCACTACAGATGCAAATACCACCATCACTGCTGCAAATCTTTCCTGTACTACTAGTATTGCTACGACCACTGCTACTTCTACTTAATCCTAGAGACTACAGAGGGAATAGGTGACCTGATATTTTTGTGGGTGTTAACGGATTCGTAGTGTGAAACCTTGGGTTATGACATTTTGTAGACTGGCAGGTTACAGACAGTTTCAGAGAAACAAGTGGCCTGCCTCTTACACCCCAAAAATGGGGGACAGCATTTTTCTCCATAACGTTTGTAACAACCCTGCTAAACTACATCTTAGCATATCCCAAACGACCACAATATTAATCTTCCTTGAGAAGGGGATACTAACCATCCGGCCAAAAAGTTCCTCCTTCATGTTACCAGAAGTCAGTTTATCACACGTTTCACAAGGGCTTGTCAGTGGTCCCTGTCTTGAGCGAGACAAACCCCACAGACAGCCCCACTTCTTAAACGTAGGTTCTAATATCATCTTTAATCTACGCCCTGATCTTCCAGTAAATCTCTTCCCTTCGGAATTTAAAACCAAACTTTTATACATATCTCTCACGTCTCCATTCCTGCTACAAGCCCTGCTCATCTCAAATACCTTGATTTGATTACCCTAATAATATTTGATGAGGAAAAGGTTATTGAATTGCATGCATTTGCAATCTGTGGAGGTAAGATGATGAGATTCTAAATGCTGTTTAAAACTTGGTCCAATAATTAGAAACTCTGCAGGCAGAACAAGACAAGAGCTGAAATCTGATCAGAGCATTTGTTCACGCTTACTTATGAGTGAACAGAATTATTTCGCCCAACTGTACCTTCTTGAATAATTCCTCACTCTAGTTGTTTTATCATTCAACAGAAAAGTATTTGCGTGACTCCGTACAGCTCAAATATCATGAGAGAAAACACACATTTAATTAGACTACAGCCTCTCAAAGTGCTTATAAACCGTAACGATGTTCTCTTTATTGGTTTCCGGAATGTACTGGCTAATTAAAATACTGCAGCAGGTAGCAACGAGCTGTGTCAGGGCCAGCTAAGGCAGATTCCTGCCCACTACACCAGATTCCTACAGGTGGGGTCTG
Source organism: Coptotermes formosanus (assembly GCA_013340265.1). Classification (NCBI taxonomy): domain Eukaryota; kingdom Metazoa; phylum Arthropoda; class Insecta; order Blattodea; family Rhinotermitidae; genus Coptotermes; species Coptotermes formosanus. The sequence continues at coordinate 763,195 of BLKM01003593.1, read as the reverse complement.
TAAATCCTATAGTCTCTTGACAGGTCACAGTTAACACACCAACTCCCCATCTAGAATTCCCAGCCAATTAACTGTGACCACCAATTCTTTCCTGATTTTTATCGATCAGTGGCAGTCAGATATTTCAGACGTCGATTTAGTGCCCTAGCCAAACCTGTCATTTCTCTTAGCCATGACTAACACTGAGAAAGATTTGGGATGGTAGGGCTTGAAAAACCAGCTCGTATGATGAGGAAAAACTGCTTGGACAAGGACAATAGAATAGTTGTGAGACAGGACATGCATCCGGATTGTAAGAATGTACCACGGCTTCACATGAGGCCTGAAGCTGTATTTGTGAAATGTGTGAGGGCTCGCAATTTTGTTACAAACCAAATAACGTACTATGTGAAGCAGAACACTTCTTTCTTAACCTGCTGGCGCTCATACGTAAATTTCCAGGTCTTCATGCCAGTGAAGATACATATTGTGGTGTGGGTTATTACGTACAGTAGTCTGGTAATTGGTTAGGAAGGTTTCGGCGGCACGGCTGCCTCCATCCGCAAGTATGATATTTAGGAAACCTTGGAAGTGACCTACTACAATACTCGGTGTCACAATACAACTCGCAGTGTGAATTTTATGTAAACAGCCTATCACCTGATCAGGAAAATCCTAGAACCGTAAGGTTTATTAACGTTTTCATAAGACATTGGCTACTCGTAGTATTCAGAGTCAGTCGAATCCAATTGAATGTCTCATTCCATAATCCATTTTAATATTACCTTCATATCTACGTCTAGGTGTCCAAAGCGGGTTCCTTCTGTCAGGATTCCTGATTTAAAAACTGTGTTTATTTCTTAATTCCACTACGCGAGCTACATGCCTGGGCCTTGTAGTCTATTTGATATGTTCACCATGATAGGCCTATGTTTAACGCAAAGTTACAAATTATTTATTATGTAAGATTCTGTATCCCCACAATCTTTTCAAAAAGCCTAAGATGACTACAGTATCAGTCGGCTATAAAGCTGGAAAATTTGAACTTTCGTTAATTCTCGCTTTTCTTTCTTTAGACAACAGCGTGAGAAAGGAAGTTTAATATAGAACGGTTTCAATCATACCACGAATTTAATTTCGCCCTAGCGCCCACTTCGGTTTTTAATTATTCCTAAAAATAGACAGGTATTCTTGAAAAATGACATTTTTTCTACTTTTTTGTACTAGCAATGGTGTATAAACTAGAAATATCATATAATTTTAAAGAGAGTTGCAATGATTACATGAATGATCAAATTATGTAGTTAGAGTAAGGAACAGCTGTTCGTTTAAATGTGCTTGCATCCGGATTACTTTGTACCAAAGGCTGCTAGTGAACACATCTGAAGATGGTCTTTTAGACCGAAACATGTCGTATGTAGTAACTAACTAACTAACTAACTAACTCCATGGAGCAGAGGCCTTCTTGAGAAGCTAACAGTTTCTCAGCTAGTCAAGAAATTCCCCGCATTTTATGGAACCCGAAGGTTCATTACCGCATTCACAAGAGCCCGCCACCTGTCCCTATCCTGAGCCAGCTCAATCCAGTTCATGTCCTCCCATCCCACTTCCCGAATATCCATCTTAATATTATCCTCCCATCTACGCCTGGGTCTCCCAAGTGGTCGCCTTCCCTCGGGTCTCCCCACCAAAATCCGGTATGCACCTCTCTCCTCCCCCATACGTGCCACATGCCCCGCCCATCTCAGTCTTCTCGATTTGATTACCCGAATAATATTTGGTGATGAGTACAGGTCGTTAAGTTCCTCGTTATTAATAAGGGACGATATATAAATAAATGTATTGCACGTGTGTTGTGCTGTTCTGACTTTATTATTTTTACAATTTTATTCATAATGACTGCACAACGGGATGGAACGCATTAAAATGATTAAATATGCTCTGTCAAGTATTCAGCTTCTGTACCTTTAGATGAGCAATTTAAGGGTGATGGTGAAGAGTGACTACGCACGTGTTAAGGTATTGTTGCAGGTGTTCGAAAAGCGACAACACATCAGATCAGCTTATCCCTGTTTCACCTAAACAATTAGGCAGTCCTATGCCATATTGAAACTGCAGTAAACGTTTTTGAAAAGTAAACACCAATCTACTCTTCCGTCAGAAACTCATCCATCCAATTGTTGCACTAGCCATTTCAAGTACAGTGGTTACTCTACACACCAAATAGTTTAATCTGCAAAAAATCCTGGAATTTTCTAACAGAGATTATATCGGTCTATCCTCACAACATATGAAGATTATTTCCCACCATCAATAGCCATTTCATCTGTGTGGTTTAAACACAAACATTTCCTGTGTAGCAGGAACAGAACTTTCATAAAATACTTAGACTATATGAGTTTCAGGCAACATAGCGTTAATACTCAGTACATTTTCGTCAGTAAGTTTCCACAGAGTCTGCATTCACATATATCACCGCTGGTAATATTGAACGTGTCGGTCTTGTTCTGTAATAGCTTTACTGTAGAAAGAGATCCCTGTCAAACAAACATGGACAAATGTACTCTTGGAGGTGACATAACAAAGGCGCGTTGAATTTATTCAAGAGTCATATCTGCTGTGTAGATACAGGCAATGCGCTCTGAAACAACTGGACACCTGGCACACAATAGAACGAACCTAAGTTCTCGAGTAACTGCTTCGATGGCCCATAAATAACATGTGGTGGTATTCGATTAATGATTCTTTGGAAATTATTGAAATATACGCACACATTAGGAAGGATGTCAATAAGTATGTTTTCTTAGGTCATAAAAATTAGAACTGAAGTCACGAAAATATTATTGTAGTTTATTTATTTCGGTGAAAAGTAATTATTTTTCCACGTAATCCTGAAGCATTTTGATGCATTTATCTAATCTGGGCATGAGTTTAAAAATTCCATTGCTGTAGGTACGGGGCTGTGGCAATCAAAACAATTCACGGCAAATAATTTCCACTTCCTCTTTTTTTGTTGAACTGGCAACTTGCCAAGTGAGTCGTCGGTTTTCCGAAAACATTCTGTCCACTCGTGCTGCATTCGCATCCATCCTGATGTGCTGGGCCTATCGAAGCGATTATGATCATGGGTGTCCGTTCGGCCATTTTAGAAATACGTGTATGTGCACAATTTTCTGACTTGCTGCACTGTCACTATGCCATTACCACACACATCTGTCAATTGGTGGTGAATTTTAGGGAGATAAATTTTTTGTCTGTAAAAATCCGAATCATGCTACGAACTTTTTCTCGGGAACAAGTTTATAATATCTTTACCATTGCAAATAAACGTATCCACTGACCAATATCTGACTGACTAATTTACTGTTTCGCCATCTGTTGCTTGTTACTCCTACTACAAATGATAACTCCTACAGAAATATCAAACGCGTAATTAACATAAGCTTACAGGCTGGGAACCCTCCTTATTGACCGCATCCGGTATAATAAAATAGTCCTATATACTGTATTTTATGGATAGTTACAATTTGATTCAATATATTTTTCTCTTAAGAGAAAGGCTTACTGAATCAGCCTAAAAATGGCTTTGGGTCCTTTAGATAACTCTGAGTAACACATATGCCAGTACAGGAGTAATATAGATTGTCACATGTCACGTTTACACAAAGTCTGTAAAATAAAGTGAATTAAGTTTTAGAAAACATCGTAATGTAAGTGGAAGTGTTAATTTAAATAATCAGTATAATGTAAGGGAAGGTTAGGGGTAAGCCAACAGAGACTCAAGGTAAATATTTCCTAATTTTATGTTCTTATGAACTTACGTTTTATGTCTACGCAGTAAATAGGCATTACATTGTAATTTTGGACGAAAAAATATCCTATATATAAAATGTGCCAACAGAACTTCATTATGGAGCCGTATGTGGAAAACGAATATAATTTTATATGACTTTGGAGAGTCTTACCTTAAAAATAAATTATTTCGCGAAATTCGAAAGGGTTACCCCAACTCCTAACCATCCGTTATCCACCCATACACCAGTTGGTAGATAAATTAATGAGAACCTACGAAAATGAATGAAATACTTTCATTATAAGGGAGTGGTAAATTTTAGACCAGACGAAAATGATGATTTGAGGCTTTTAGCAGCCTTGTTAATGAACATTTAAGCCTTAGGGGAAATGACACAATGTCTACCGATAATTAGTGACGTTCCGGAGGAGCTTCCCCTCCCCATCTTGTGGACAGTCTTCTTGGACACTGGCAGAAGTGTCTGTAGGACCAACTTGCCAGGAAGGCATGGTAATGGTTGCGACTTGCATGTTCATTTGACATGACAGCGCTTTCTGGAGCCATCGAGTACAGTTATTCTTCTTGACTGATAGGGGGCTTTCAGTAATACAGTCAGTCGGTACAAATCTGGTAGGCAATTTGCTATTACAACATAGAAATATACTGCATGCTTATGTACATGCGCATAACTGAAGTGTTCGTATTTCAGGGACAGGTGTTGGTTGAAATTCTTTCTCGTGAAGAAATATTTTAATTGCCTGTGCTTTAAAACTTATACTTACGACTTTCATGTGATAGTACTTGTTCTGTAAAGCAGATTTATACGTACAGAGTACAAGAATCTCAGCTGTATTGCGCCATGTACTGAAGGAGTTGCGAATCGAATTCCGAAGGTATCTCCTTTCCTGGTGGTCTTGTTTCTAAAGCCGCAACTTCTGATGTTGCGTATGTGATACGAGTTGGTGTTTCCTTTTGCTCCCGGTTGTTCTTTCTTTTCCCCTTTTTTCTTTCTATTTGTTTGTTTATTTCTTTTCTCCATGCAATCTACAGAGTATGACGCAAAATATTAGCCTGTAAAGTCTGTCTCAAGTGGGTCCGAACACAGCATCTCCTGCATAAGAGTAACCCAGACTCGTTAACCCTGCAGTAAGCCATTAGATATTGTTACTCGTATTTTCTACTTGCGTCTCTCATTTCTTGCATTCCTCATTTCTCTCTTAATCTCTTATTCTTAAAAAGGTTCTGCTCGTACGTTGATGAATTGCAGTTCATAAATTTAAGGGGTTCCATGTCCGTGCACTGTATTATACAAAAACACTAATCACCAACAAATGCACAAAGAGAGTTTTATCATCAATCGTAACACACTCCTACATGTTTCGACCCTGCTGGGTCATCTTCAGGGAGAACTTTTTTGTTATCGTTACACTAAAGTTGCACTTTATATTTGAGTCAGAATGTGCTGTTGACTGTGTACTGCGTTGTTTTTGGAGGCGTGAACTCTCTGCGGTCCCGGCCTGCACTGCAATGCAAGCCGGGACCGCAGAGAATTCACGCCTCCAGTACACAGTACACAGCCAACAGCACATTCTCATTCAAATATAAAGTGCAAGCTTAGGGTAACGATAACAAAAAAGTTCTCCTTGAAGATGACCCAGCAGGGTCGAAACATGTAAGAGTGTGTTACGATTGATGATAAAACTCTCTTTGTGCATTTGTTGGTGATTAGTGTTTTTGTACAGTTCATAAGTTGCATAAAGATACATTTTATATAGAAAAAAAGCCATTAACATCTTAAAATAAAACTGTATTTTTTTGCTTTTAACCCGCCCCGGCCCCCCCCCCCCAAATAAAAAACCTAAGATGGGAGTCAGAGAGCTGACCTCGATGCACGTAAGTCTGTTGATCCCATTACGGTCGGCGTGTGGCATTTCGATTTAATCTTGGCTGGATTTTTTTATGTCGTGTCTTAATTAGTGCATACTAAAAGGTTACATACATGATACGTGCACACATCAGTCACTGTACTGGTGGCTGATAATTGGTTAAATCATTTCATGTTGATTATGTAAATTCTTGCCTTGTGATATCATTAAGAATATCGAAGTTATGTGCAAGAAATGCTGACCGCCCACAGGTATAAGCACAGTATAACGTCTTTAAAGCCTTGTACACACTCAGACTCAATGTTGCGATAAAATGTTGAGGGGCTGAATTGGGGCTGAATCTCGGCTGAGTCCGAACAGCCCCACAACACAGCAACAAAGAATAGGAGCTGCTCAGACTCAGCTCAGATACGTGTTCCTTGAGTCCCATGCGGAGTGGGATTCACTGACATAACGCTGCGCAATATTTCAAGTGTGGACGTGTTCGGGGGGCATTGCAACAGCCAGTGCGTCAGTACGCTCCGAGTTTTCACCATGTGGACGACGGAAAATTTTTTATTCTCTTTTCATATTTTGCCACCAATAATTTTCAAAAGGCATTCAAAGTCTGTTGGAGTCATCCTGAAAAAATTCCTGAATCCAGATCCATCTTCTAACTTCAGGGTATCCAAAAGGTCAAGTCCATTATCTGTGTCCTCCCGCGAATAACTGACGCGTCCACCAACGTTGGGCTTTTTATTTTTACTGTGCTCACGGAGCAATACAAGAGACACGAACATTGCGGCAAGAGCTAACTCCTGTGACATGACGGCGCGAAATGACTCCTAACAAAGCTGCTCGGTGTGGACACGATTCATTGTATCGGCGCAGCTCCAGGCTGTCCCGCAACAATGAATCGCAGCAACCGAGATTCAGCCCCGCAACAATGAGTCACAGTGTGTACTAGACATAAGCTTTACGCCACATTGTCCTTCTTTACTGCAGTACTGTGCCAACACATGGGACCAGCCCTTAAATAAAAGGAATATGCATATTACACGGACACGACACACCTAATTCAATAAAATATGATTCCTGCTTGCCCTGTGAGGGTATTACTAACATTTGTCGAGGAAATTCTTTTCATTTTGGTATACTAATCAGCGTACCTATGGTTATTCTAGCCCATCAGCATGCCTGTCATAAACCTCTTATAGACAGCATGTATTTGTGAAGATCATGAATGCTGCGTTTAATATTTATGTAAGAAGATCTAATTCGTTGGTTCTTACCGTCTCTGTCATTAAAGAAAAATGACCAAAGTGACGTAGTTAGTAATATGTTTAGTAGTACTATGTAACTGTTGGACATCGGGTAAAATCACACAGCTGTGGGTTGAGCGAAAGATGGGATTCTTATATGACGATTCGTAACTGTAACTTTGTGACACCCATATTAGATAAGGGGACAGAAGTTCTGCACTCTCAAAAATAAATTAATATTTCTGGAAGAATAAATAACTCAGCAAATCTACTACTAAGACTTTATGGCTTGACTTGATGTATATATTTTGATACAGAACTTAATGTACTCGTCATATGGGAATTGATGTTATTCGCTTGCCACAAGTGAAACATGTTATTAAGGAAGACGGTCCATTTATGTTCCCTAAAATTCAAGAATATTTAACAAAATAATATACTTTTCTTAAAGATGTTTCAATATTTTCACTTATGACTTTTCAACAATGAAACTAAGGTAATGCATTAAGGCGATACATAAAGAAGCATGGCATTTGTTTTTTAAATTGAACTCTGCAGTAGAAGGTTTGAAGTTCTGACTGCTCTAAGAGTGAAGAGAAGTTTCTGTTGGATGTGACGCCGTGTAGTCAACTAGAGAGGTTCCAAAAAACTTGCTGCCTCATAGGCTTTTATTATTTCTACCACAAGACGTGGCGTCATATCTCACGGAAGAGTAATCTTCATAAACTAGGCATGTCTATAGCAGGCGGACTTCTTTGAAAAGCTATACACTTACTCGGCTGTTCTAAAATTTCCCTGCCTTTATGAAAATAGATGTTACATTACCCTTTAAAAATGACGACACTCACTAAACCCTGTCCAGACTTGAAAGAAGCCCACACCGTGTCTACGACTATGTATGCGTAATAGCAACTTTTCTGCATGTTTTGCAACTAAATATTGTTCATTTTTCATGTTTACTATACTTGCTAATGGTTTCTGTCATCTTGCCTAAATTAAAGACTGAAACGATTAATATGGAGGGATAGAGAAATAAATGAATTGTTCTGAGTCCCGAAAGAAGTCGACTGACAATATTTAATGAGTCAAATACTGAACAGAAAATTAAGGCAAAGGAAAGATTTAAGTCTTCTCCCTATTTTCTTATGACAGGTGTGATACCCATATTACTACTACTATGACTGTCAGTTCATTGATATTTTCAATAATTGCTTTACTACTAATAGGTAAATCAAGTAGTGGCATCTATATTTTATTACAGGTCTAATATTGAATCACTTCTTCTTTAAATATTTCTTCTCTGTCAAAATTTTTCTCTGGAAGTTTACGGGGTTCTCAACTGTACTTTCGTAATTGATTTAATAATTAGTTCTTATTTTTAATGTAAATGTTTTCAACACCCAAATACGTGGCATTATGTGTCCAGCTACTTTAATCGCGTTGATCGAAGGATTAAAACGTTAACCTGCTGATGATCACACTGTGTTTTAAAAAGTCAGTTAGCAAAATTAGTTGCATTACACATGCACAGTAAATGAAACTTTGAAGATATTTTGTCTCCTAATTAAGGACTCTTCTTTTAGAAGTAACAAGCACTGTAAAGAAAGGAACTGATATATAGAGGTATCTATAATTATGTAAGAGTGGTGTTCAACCACCGAACTTATTTTCCGCTGGTAGTATGAATAATGTATTTTCCTATTTCATGAAGAAGTAATTTGCCTATATAATACTATGTAGCAAAGGGTTGATTAATACTCTAGTATCACAGTAATGCGTAGAAATCTGAATTTCATGTAGGTATTATATATAAGTCAGTTCAAACCCCACAGAACCCACACTTTCTTCATTTCAAACACAAGTCAGTTAGTGTGCTACACAGAAATACTCTTTGCGTTTTTCTGAGAATCCTACGAAACAGGTAAATGCATTTCTTTAAAAAATGGGAAGTTGTTTTATTGTTGAATCCGTTCGTACATGCAGTCACTGTTGGGCTTTGTAAACGGCAAAAATATTATGTGCCTTGTTGCTTTCAAGGAGACAGACTTCAAGAAAATCTTGTCGCGCTGACAGCCGCGCCAGTTGGCAGTGATATATGTGCAGACTGATTCGGTTTCTGAAGCGTTGTTTGATTTAAACCCCTTTACGCGACTGTCAGCCAGAGAACATTTTATTGAAAGGCAAACATATCAAATAACTGCTAGTTATAATAATTGTCATACAATATAAAAGAGAACAAACTGGCCAAAAGCAACTCTGCTTTGGATTTCTTCCTCCAGTCGCCTGACAGTGCAGTAAAATAAGGAATGTTTTACGATAACGAACTTTAAGAAGAACTGTTGGCGGCCGTCTGGATTATAGCTACAAGAGATAAGAAAACTTTGTCAGGTTTTTCTGCGAAGACCTTTTGTGAGAAAAGTCTGACATATAAATCAGTCTCCAGATGACTGGACAGACGAAAAACTGAATTTTGCGAACTCCGGATCCACTAGTTGGGCTAGCCATGGTGTGTGCTCTGTGGGTTGATTGTTTCCAGGACAGCAAGTGGAATTAATTTAAAATAACAAACAGTGACTACAAATACCACACTGCATATCACATTACTTGCTGGTCTAGTGTGTAATGCTATTACAGTTACAGGCCTTAGAGGCTATACAGTGCTTGGAACGGAAGAATGGTACCTTAACCTTTCTGAGCCTAAAATTCATCTACACACTATATAAAAACACGGTTCTTACGACAGAAAACACACTGTGTCATCATGACGAAGTCTAATTCTCTAAAATATACAGAACATTAATCATATTAGGCGTTCTTTATAGAGTAAAAAGGAAGGTCTTATGTGGAGACCACAACAGTCACAGTGTCAGCGACTAAATCCTCGGTTGGATTTTAATGAAAATCGGTACAGGAAATCTTTACAAAAAGTTATCACTCAATCTCGAAATGGTGCAGTGAAAGCCATGTTTCGCTTAAGTGCGTTAATGAAATTTTTCCCTATTTTACACATTTTCGTTAATTTTCGAAGAAATTCGGCAGAGTAGATATCCATAAAAATTAATTGGGTGGTCGTGAGTTTTGTGAAAGTCGACGCAGTTAAAACTAGTACATCACTTAGGGGCGTAAATGAACTTTGTTCGTACTCTTCATATGGTGAAAGTCGGTATAAGCGGTCTGCATATAATTCTACTGGCGACTTGTGAATCTTGTGACTGGGAGTGCAGGGGATGCCGCACACTTCTTATGGATGTAATGATATATTTACGCGTGTACCGTGAATCCATATTGCGTTTTGAAAGTATAAATTGATGAAGTTTACACAATTTGCAATATTTTTGCTGTGAGAGTGAAAAATATATACTCTGCAGGCAAAATCTGATTTTTATGTTAAATCTCGTGGTACGTAAAGTAAGCACTGTGTCTTTAAGGCTTCAATTATAACATAATAACAGCACACATTTCTAGAATATGATGTTTTGGGGAATAAAGAAAACAAAAGAAAGTGCAATGCAATCAGTAGCATAAGAAATCTGAAATTTGCTTTCATCTTGCTGTCATCTCATTGCTCTTTATTTTCACGCTTTCAAAACCAATACTGTAGAAGAAAGGAACAAGCAATAACAGCCCCTACTTGTCCACTGATTATTCGTTACTGGGTCTGGTGGTCTTCGTCAGACTGCTGGAAAGAACGTCAAGCTCGTTTCTTATATCTCATTAATCGGAAATGATCAGTCCGTCACACGCATGCTGTCGTTCGTGGTGCACACTCATTATTACTTACATGCAAGTGACACCACACTGATCACAGTCCGCAACACCTACCTCCTGTGAATAACCTGCCGTTCTTTACATTCACGAAATTCAGTCATGTAGTATAACCTGATATTTTACATTACAGAAAGTACGCGGACACCGACTGTATCCTAAGCCATTTTAATTAATTTCACATAATTTTACTATGTTACTCTAAGATTAAATTTACCATTACACACTGGCCTTTTCGGAGACGGGGACAGCATTGAAATAACAATATTGTGGACTGTTGACATGAAGCTGTGACAAGTCATCTACCCCTGGTCATAGAAGCAATACAAAACTCGAAACTTTCAAAACTATGTACCAAATCTCACGACCTCACATTACAGATGACCACAATCCTCCGGTTATAAACTGTTTAGGGATCCACTCTGTAGGTCTCAAGTGTAAGACGGACGTAGATTAGCTGAGCGTACTTTACGTTTGTACTCGGTGTTACAGCAAGCGTACCGAACGCTCGTCGCCATTAAATTCTGAAGCTTTTACACCGACAGCATTACATGTGTAACTTACGGCATTTCTTGGCCACTAATAGAGATACAGTGTGACAATTGAAGCGAGGCATGGGTGACACTACTGGGCCTTGAGCCAAGCTTGTGTTCCACACCACTAACCACGCACAAAGCACGAACCTTGACTTCAGAAAGCAAGAACTCGCTGATTTCTTGAAAATAAGCACTTTTGCCATGAAAGAGGGACATAATATTCGTAATTAAGCACTGCGGTGTTCTCACTCACAGGTCTGTCTAACAACTCAAATGTCATGTATTAAAGAACGTAGGACATGAGAGGTCTTCGTTCTTCTGTGTCGTTACGCAGCTCATGTTGGTTTCAGGAAAGCCTGTAGGTCACATCTTCAAGGGCACTGAACTGCCTGACCCTTGAAAACGGTACCGATAGATTGTCCCAAACGGTGATAAGAAAAGTGCCAACGTAAGCTGCGTAACAACCCAGAAGAACGAAGACCTCATCTACTCCGCAGCGGAAGCCTGATATCTCACAACGTAGGGCCTATTGCACTATTATACTAAATGTAATAATGAGCACTAAGAACAGCAGTAGCCACTGGCAACCCTCCGTAATTTTAAACAAACAATTTTCCTTTAACGCTGCACAGGACATCTCCGTCAGTGTAAAGATTAGGTTACGGGCTGAGGGACCGCAATTTTATTCCCGAGAGGGGCAAGTATTTTCCCTTTCGCCATCGCGTCCACGCCAGTTTTGCCACCTATACAGCCTCCTAGCTGACAATTACCGCGAGTCCTTTCACCGAAAGTAAAGCGGTCGGGGCTTGAAGCTGACAGCTCACCTGCGTCTAGTACCGAGGTGCCAGTTCTTGGAGCTGCCATTCCACTCTGTCTTACGTCTTCAAGTCGTAGTCCTAACTAAGGCACTGGAACAAATTCATCTGTTCGACTAAGGGAACAGCACATTTCATATAGCTGTCGGCACCTTATTCAAGTTTACCAGCATCTCCACTGTACATGCACAGCTTTTAATACCACAGTTCATAAGCAGTGATGAAATGTGAAGAGCCTTATTTCATTGTCTGTACAGCAAAAGAAAATCACATCACTTGGGTCATTTTATTAAGTAGTCATAAAATATCAGAACTTAGGAGAGTCTTTGGAGGCCCCAAAATGTTACGGGGGACGGAGCGGACCTGAAGGCCTAAAGCCTGATCTTAATAAGAATCATGAAGGACTTGATACTCAGAAATACACGCCACTTTGACAGAAAGATACGTTATTTTTATACTTTACAATATTTGAAATTGTGCATATTACCGTTAGTGAGGCGGTAATGGCCGAATGCCAGTAAGATATTTAAAATATTTTTAAAATTTTTGAGATCTTAAATAATTTCGTACGAAGGTCATTTAAAAATTTCTTTCCCCTTGCGGAAGGTACACATGGTTTGAAGTAACATTTCATATACAGTTCATTGCCTGACCACTTTGTGTTCAACGAGTACAAAGCATCGCCTTCTTATCGAGTAAAAGAGAGATATTATCGTATAAAAATATTTAAATTCCTTCATTCGAATATAGCAATCCCATTCGAGTCTTGGACAGGCCCTTAGTGTTCCAGGAGGTTGAGGCTCCCAGCTTTCTAGAAAATCGGCACATGAAGGTGGTAAGGTTGTCAGCCCTACGCATCGGCCACCTTTACCCCTCAGAAAATATTCCTGGTACTCATTTCACTTAGAGGTGGAGTCGATCCCGGAGCCATTATATCAATGAAAAATTCCAATGACACCATCGGGAATCGAACCCGCGACCTTCAGGTTTGTAGCGTAATGCCTCAACCAACTGCAATACCGCGTGCCCCTGTAGGTAATCTTCATTTTCTTTCGTGATGTAAGTATACTGCACCACAAACAACATGACTGCTCCGTTATAGCCTACACCAAGGTAAAGGAAATAGTGTGATGTGACTACAGTAACCGCAGTATTTCAGAAACAATGAAATTGGCGCAAGAAGATAAGCACAATATAGAACTAACGGCATAACCCTGAGCAAACAGCATGAGTAGGTGGTTTAAATTTAGAGGGGACCATCTATTAATGAAGCCGTCTTCTGCAACAAGTGCTGAGATTATGCAGCAGATCGATGAGTGTATCGGGGACAGCACCACAATCAGCAGTAATGTTACTGTATTTGTAACGAACCTGACGAATTTACAAAAGCGGCGTAAGAATGGCTCAAGTCTCACTTCATGCTCATGCATTTAGGAAACTTGCGGATCATCGCGCTAAATACATCGAAAAGCAAGCTAGTAACGGAAGATGTTACTGCATTATTATTTTATAAGAATGTATGATATAATATCCTTCCGTTTTTATCTTTCCTGCGACCATTTGAAGTAGATAATTCCTGTTTCATGAAGGTTATGCATATCATATTCACGGTTATATTGTCATTTCTTATATACATTGTGTCCATATATCCCCTTCTGTTGAGTACTTATCGAACGTTTTGACTTGTAATGTCGAAGCTTTAAATACTGCCTGTTTCTAGACCTAATATAAAGTAAACGTACTAATGGAAGGATGTACTTCAGAGATTCGGCTCCTGTAAATGAATTTCCACTACGATGTAATCAATGGAGGCCACGGAACACTTCAGTCACCTACAAGTCGCAGTTTTCCAGTGAACTGTTATAATTAAGCGTTGTTAAATTTCAGTACAAAACCTGTAATTTATATAAAGATTTGAAATGACGTGTTTTATTGTTTATAAGGTAAATGAGGAAATAAATTTTAATAGTACAAGTTATAACTCTGAAATGGTTTGACAGCAGGTAATGGAGGGCATGTATTGTGCAGTTTTTATGTTACGAGTACTGTACATGACGGAGAAAGAGACATGCCAGTCTATAACAGAAACTCGTTAAACTTAGATGAAAGAATGAAAAACTATTGTTAAATGAAGAACACTAGCAATCGTGTTCTCCTGCTTAGTATTTTCTAAGAATCACAAGTACTTTGTCATACTATTATGTGTTCAGTTTCCTTAGTCGCCTGTAGAGCGATTGTTTTATACTTGGCCTGTGTCTTGCATGATTCGGTAGAACAGCTTCCTAGTTTTAACTGTGTCTACACTTAGTTCATTCTACCAGTCCATAATTTCTTTTAAATCTCGTGACAAGTAGCATTTAACGCAAGAAACTTTACGTCACAGAATGTTTATGCGTGAAGAGGCAATTCGCTTTCGTATTTCGGACGTCGGTAGTTTTAAATACGCATCTTCCTAATACTAAATGTCCTGACATTTGTCTTTAGTCTGCAAAGGCAAAGGCCGGATAATGCCGCACATCAGGTTAGCACCTTTCCACCCAAATCACGTCCAGCTGAGCATTCTGTATATGTAATATTCTTCCAACAGTAGGAAGATATTTACGTTACAAAAGAAAATCATCAGACTTATGGTTGGTGCACATCTTAGAACTCCATGTAGAAATCTATTTAAAAAAACTGGAGATTTTGCCTGTTCCATGCCAATATATACTGTTATTAATGAACTTCTTTATTAACAACCAAGAAAATTTCCAAACAAATCCATCAGTACACAGTATTAATGCAAGGAATAAGCACCATCTTCATAGACCAATTGCCAATCTGTCGTGCTTTCAGAAAAGTGCATCCTATTTTAGCATCAGAATTTTCAATAATTTACCATATAGTGTCACAAATCTTAAGAATGAAAAGACACAATTTAAAGTAGCACTCAAAAGATACTTAAATGCACACTCCTTTTACTCTGTAGATGACTTTCTTATGTGTACTGATAAACTATAATAATGACCTCTAAGACTGCACATAAAATGTTTAAAGTATTTTGCAATGTACATTTTTGTACGTTTTTGTATGTTTATGACTTATTCCACATCCTGTTGTCTTGTGACAAAATTATGGATCCATGGAATGTACGTACGTACGTACGTACGTACGTATGTATGTATGTATGTATGTATGTATGTATGTATGTATGTATGTATGTATGTATGTATGTATGTATGTATGTATGTATGTATGTATGTATGTATGTATGT